>JALLAZ010000161.1:0-20703 GCA_036939755.1 Stephanodiscus triporus
CAAAATACAAGCTGACTAGTCAAGGATCGTACTGAGCCCGCCAGGCGGGGGGTTCGAACCCAGGACCTCAGCTCCTTAGAGCATTAGTCTAACCACTCCCCAAGGCGATGCTTAATAACAGTAGTATCTACGACTGACAAAGAGAAAGTGGATTTGCTGTTGATAAAGTTGCATGAGTGATTCAAGGTTCACATGAAGGATTGGGTGAATCAAGCAGCAAAGAAAAATCACTGGATATTGAGGTTCACATTCAAGAACTTACAGATAATCTCTGTGACAATGATTCTCTCAAAACACTTGAAGCTAGACCTAAAATGTCTCGGCGAATCTGAATGCTTACTGAGTATCAACGCAATTCAGTTCAAAGCCAAAGCTTGTCTCGCTTTTCCGTGGTGGGAGGGAGCATACCTGTACTGTGATTTTAACACGGGTGTATTTATCAGAAGTGGAAATGTGGTGAGATGCGGCTTTCAGTCGAGGCATGACAAGCATTTTGTGGCAAGCAAGGAGGAGAAGTCTTTGAGTCACTTCTATTTAATGTATCCTTCAAAAGAAAGAAAGCAAAGAGAGAAACAAGACAAGTTAGGTTGCTTCAAGCATCTTACTCAAGAAATCATTGGAGCATGATTTGATCCAGCACGTGTTGATCCTCTCATTCTCCTTTTTAGAAGGAGGGTGCCACGTGATGATCATCTCCTCCCCCTCTTCAGGAGGACAGCGCCGCGCGTTGATCCTCTCATTCTCCTTTTGAGGAGGAGGGCACCACGCGATGATCATCTCCTCCTCCTCTTCAGGAGGACAGTGCTGCGCGTTGATCCTCTTATTCTCCATTTTAGGAGGAGGGTGCCACACAATGATCCCATGTCAGTCAAAGTGTCAAGTTAATCAAAGTGGCAACTAGGATACACCACAGCAAACGACATGGACAAAGCGACGGCGACAAGTGTCTGCATATCTTATGTTTTCCCATCCAGGTCTACAAGACCCATTGCCCCAATCCCACATCAGAAGGAGGAAGGAAGCAACGAGGTGTATTGCTTGACGTACTGATTCTTATGTACTAATCTGAGATGGGGGGTGGTGTGCTCTCAAAACTGCTCGACGAGCAGTTTTTGCCACCTGTATGTACTAGCAGGCATTAATTTTATTTGTCTTTTGTACTTTTTTTAGAGTATTAGTTAGGGGGTTGTACAATTGTTGAGAACGTATCGGTGGGTTCATTGCACCAACTGAATTCAGTCAGTGCTTCGGGCCGATATTGTGGCATGTTCTTCTGGGGCTCCTTTGGAACCCAGGATAGCTTCAGGTAGCCCATGGCTTCTAGACTTCTAGTTGCCCCGAACAAGTGGCCTTGCGAGCGGACCGAAGTTATCGTTGCCGATTCGACATCGTGTCGAGGTACTACATGATGTTTTGTCATGGTGGACGAGTTTTTTTGTTGTTCTACATACGATAAAAATGGACTAGAAATGAACTTTCTCTCAATTTAACATAGGAATAAGTATTATTTACCGTAGGGTACCAGCTTTGACCTCCATTGCTCAAACACCATGATATTTCCGACAGGACGACATCATGGACATTATGTTGTCCTAGCAATGCCGTCGGCCACCCTCTATCCAATCCAAAGGCATTCACTCATTACATATGGTTTTGCCCAATTCCTCCGATTGGCTGTCAAGGAGCACAACAACAATGATGACGATGATGGGGGTGGCGGCGGCGGTGGTGGTGGCGGTGGTGGCGGCGGTGGTGGCGATGGAGACATCATGCGATGGCCGTGGAGATGTTGACAACGACGGCAACAAGGACAGCCGTGACAAGGATGACGACGATGAAGGAAACAGCAGCAACGTTGAAGGTGATAGTTGCGACAACGATAACTGCGACGACGAGAACGACGGTAGCGGCGACGACGACTACGACAACAACGACACGGCCCATCCGAGGCAACAATCAACTCATGAGGACAGTTAGGGGAGGAGAAGAAGAGAGAGAGGGGCAATTTGGGGGATGGAATCTCTGAAAAGAGTCGAGGTGGAATTGACTGAGTAGAAATCAACAATTGATCTCGTACAATACACCGTTGGAAATTTGATAAGCTCTTTTTGCGCTCTTTCATTTTTCTCCATTTTTCAGTTTTTTTTTGCCTGAAAATTTCGTTCCGAAAAACCGACTGAATTCAGTGGTAGGAGGGGGGTACGCGCCGGTGTGGAAGATAAAACCTACGTGTATGGAGGCTTCTTTAACATACAAGTAGTATTTCCTTTGCATGTTCAAGTTCCGTTGGTGCTCTAATTTTGCTACCCTTTCTCCCCCCGCCCAGCCACGCCCTTTGAAATTTCTCTTTCTTCTCGCTTTTTGAAAAAACGAGTCATCGTCGTAAACTCCCGTCTCGTTCGTGCCAGCCAGGTATGTAGGGTTCGCGGATTTTATCGCGCGGGGGGGACTGACGAAACAAACACCCGCGAAACACACCACGACCGACTCATGGACCGCCTTGACCCCACACATTGCACCCTCGGCATCCATAATCAAACACGCATACCCTCTGACTATTGTCCTTCGCATAAGAGTTTCACCTCCTTGTCTATTGAGTCGGTATCAGTCTTTGCTTGACCTAAAACGCCAAATTCAACCAGAATGGAAAATTCACCCTCACCATCACCATCGCCCACCGTCGGGATGCACATCGACGCCGTCATTGCCCAGCTCCAAAACGCATCCACTACCCAACTGTATGCCACTGTAATCGCGTTGAGTCTGGCCTTTTCCTTCTTCCTAATCAATAGCGGTGGTGGCTCCTCCGCTCTGCCGATAATAAACCGCGAGGAAGGGACGTCGTCATCGGATTCGTTAGAAAAACCCATGGCCCCCAAGAGGAGGAGTTCGGCCCCCGAGCCGAAATGGCATATTCTGAAAATCACCAACTACGTCGTTGCCACGGGTTTCATCCTTTCGGTGCTTCAATTTGCATTCAACGCATCGACGTACCTTAATGACTCGACGTCGTTGCTCCGATTCCTGTCGATTTGGAGCATATTCCTGTGTTACTTCTTTGGATTCTTTGGCATTAGTTTCATCGAGCTGGATGATTTTGTGGACCAGCAGCCATCACAACAGCAGCATCATCCGGTGGTATCGCAGGTGGCGCAGCCTCGTAAATCTCACCATGCGGCGAGGTGAGTTTGTGTTGTGTTTACAACGTGTTTTCCCCCTTTTCTGGCCTTCGACTCAATATTCACCCATTCTTCAGCCCTGAGCCCCCGGTGAAGGTTGTCAACATCCACCCCCCTCCATCATCTGCCCCTGTGTGCTCTGATCCCACTTCATTCAAGAAGCCCTCGTCCAACATCCCCAGCAACCTGAAAGAATTGCCAAACAGCGAAATTGCTTCCCTCGTCCTTCAAGACAAAATCAAAGACCACCTACTGGAGAAGCTTCTTGATCCTCATCGTGCTGTAGAAGTGCGAAGGTTGAAGTTTGATGCCCAGCTTGACACCCTCGGTAATGGGGGGGCGTTGACAGATCTGCCATACAAACACGACTTGGACTATAAACGAGTTCTCGGTGCCAATTGTGAAATCGTCGTGGGATATATCCCGATTCCAGTGGGAATGGCAGGTCCTATTACTTTGAATGGAGAGTCCATATACATTCCTATGGCCACCACTGAGGGATGCCTCGTTGCTAGTACCAACCGTGGCTGCAAAGCCATTTCTCAAGGCAGTGGAGCATCTAGCACCATCCTGAAGGACGGCATTACACGTGCCCCGTGCGTCCGACTGCCGAGTGCGAGTGAAGCGGCGGAAGTTGCGCTTTGGATCGACGTGCCGGAGAATTTCCTCCAGCTGAGAGCGGCCTTTGAATCGACCACAAGTTTCGGAAAGTTGATCGAGGCCCGGCCCACAGTTGCCGGGAGGAATGTTTACATTCGTCTTCGCTGTTTCTCGGGCGATGCCATGGGCATGAACATGATCAGTAAGGGAAGCCTTGCCGTCATTGATTCGCTCAGTCAGGTGTTCCCCGAGTTAAGACTCCTGGCACTCAGCGGCAACTTGTGCACAGACAAGAAGGCCGCCGCCATGAACTGGATAGAGGGCAGAGGGAAGAGCGTTGTCATTGAAGCTACAATTCCAGAGCATGTTGTTCGGACGACGCTCAAGACAACCGTCCCAGCTATTGTGGAGGCGAATGTTAATAAGAACTTGATTGGAAGTGCTATGGCGGGAGTTGTTGGAGGCTTCAACGCACATGCTGCCAATAATGTCACTGCAGTATTCCTTGCCACCGGACAGGATCCAGCGCAAAATGTTGAGAGTTCTAACTGCATGACACTCATGGAAGAAACCCCTGAAGGCGACTTGTGGATATCTTGTACAATGCCGAGTATCGAAGTCGGCACTGTAGGGGGGGGCACAGGGTTGCCTGCCCAAGCTGCCTGCCTCAAAGCCATTGGAGTCAAGGGAGGAGGAGTAAACCCTGGTGACAATGCCAGGCAGTTGGCACACGTTGTGGCTGCTGCTACCATGGCGGGTGAATTAAGTTTGATGGCTGCACTAGCGAGCAACTCGTTGGTAGCCGCTCACATGGCTCACAATCGCAAGCCGGCTTCAAAGTAATTGGGGCTGAAAGAAAAGCTGTTTTGAGACAATATATGTATTTGTGGTTTGTGTGGCGAAGTGACTGCTCGTAAAGTGTGGAAGTGTTAACGGTGCAACATACACCGAAAGACTTGATTAAATGTAACTGCATGTCAAGAACCCTAGCATTACCAATAGACATGGTATGGTAGTACAGTGATTTGATCACTTGCATTGTCTTGTCAATCTCCCCCACCAGCGATGTCAACTGCGAGCGCAGAGCGGTGGAGATGTCGTTGTCGCTAAGGTGTGAATGTTCCAAAGGAAGTGATAGTAGCCGAATCATTTCGATTCGATTCGATCAGGCGATGTCAAGTAGGGATAAGCAACAATATCTACCAAAGCAATATCATCGCTAAAAGTGATTGTGGTGCAAAAGAGCAAACCTAACCTCTGTTAGTTTGTCCAGGCAAGAATGTCAGCATGCCGACGTAGCTTTGTTGACCTTGATGCGGCAATCATGGCAAATGACAAAGAGAAGACTAGACAGAAGCACTGAATAATTCATTGAACGAACAAAAAAATTAGACGCGAAGGCAGCGTAACATTCAAAGCTAACTTTAACGCGATCCCGTTAGACCTTGGAGATCTCTCATAGATATGCGCGTACGCATCATGACCAGCGCGGCTAGAGCAAAGTCCTTGGGTGCTGACGGTATATCGGCATTTTGATGAGAGACAATATTGTTAACTTGTTTAGTAACTAATGCCATGTTTCGTGCACTATGTATCGTAGAGCGATGCACTTCTCAGCGAGATTCTCCTCTCTCAAGTTCAATGTCAACAAATGAATGGACATCAAACCTTGACAACAATATCAAAACATGTTTTTTCTTTGACTATTATTTCTAAGTCTCTCTTTCACGCCTCCAGTCGTATACACCACCGCGTTGATTGAACATGGAGTGATCAAAGCCCGCCTGCTGAAGTGCCGCCACCACCCCCACAGTAAGGATGCTCTGTCCTGGGACTTTTCCTCCCTGACTGCAGTCCAAAAACGCCAAGTTCTCATCCAGCAGCAGATACGAGTTTTGCATCACGTCGTTTAGTTCCGGAATGCATTGCGGGATATTCGGCTTATGACGTCGTACGAACGCATCGAATTGGTCGTCGGTCACCACCAGGCTACGGCAGCTCGAGGCAAGCCGGGATCGACTAAACGATCAGACTGACTGACCACTGAGTCGTTACCATCCATCCATGCCCGGGAGAATGGATCCGATGGCCAATGACCGCAATGGATGTAAGATGTAAGGTACGATTCGTGCAATGATAGGACGCGGCCGTGGTAACCGTGCCCAGATTTAGGATTCGATGGCCAAGAGGAGCTTCCACATCATGCCCTCTCTTACCTTGCTGCTATTTGCAATGGGAGACGAGTGTTGAAGGGGAGAAGTGATGTCAAGAATGGTAGAGCTAAGAGAAGTGACAAAATAAGCGTGTGGTGAGGAGGTGTTGAGAATGTCGAGTCGCAAAGAAAAAGGGAAGTGCTGCTCGCTCTGGCGTGGCGCTTATAGGAGAGAAGAATCGGGCGGGAATGTCGCTGCCGCGCAACACCGACGATTCTCCGCGGGTGATATGGGAGAGATATTTCGAGAGGGCGGACTTCGCCATCAGCGCGGCCATCGGATTCCCGCGTCGTCGTCGCCGGAAAGCGCGTCGGCTGACGGTCGAGGTCGAAGTCGACGCCGTGGGTGCGGCGACCCGTGATGAAGCCGAAGAATGGGCGGGAAAGTACCCCCCCCGGCCCTCCGTCCGTCCGGCGCCCGGCCCCCCAACAGCAAGGCGTGTACACAAGCACAACGGTGAGAGTCCACACCAGCGTGCTTTTCTTTTTTATGCTCTTTGCAATGTCGTTCATCCCATACCCAGACATCCCCTACAAAATCGTCCACACGGGCGACATCGCCCTGATTCTTACCCTGGGCTTCCTCTACGAGCTGGCGATGCGCATCTACCAACACAGGAACGAACGTCTTACCCCGCAAGAGCGCAAGTTGAAAATCCACCTCGCGACCCTGCGTCACGAGGCGGCGAAGAAGCGCGCGATGGGACCGCACGCGTTCGTGGAGACATCGAAGTTGGAGAGGGCCGTCCTGGCGGCCGAGAAGGAACTGTCGAAATTGGGGGAGGACAGGGAGGCGCGCAAGGCGCGAGTCGCGAAGTCGATCCGGAAATTCAACTTGGCGACGAACGCCCTGATCGCCGCGGCGTATTGGGGCGTGGCGATGGTGGTCATCGATGGGTCTCGTCTGTATAGGAGCGAATACGAGTCATCGTACGATGAGGTTATAACTGACGTGGAACGCGCATCCGCCTTCTGGAAGGGATTCTTATTCCCGTTGTCGTACAACGGGATGGCATACAAGATTGCACAGTTCGGCATTGATAGTAGCATGAGACCGTCGTGTTTAGGCGCCTTGGCTGTATTTTGGGCAGCCAGAGTCACCTGCGGGGAGGTTGTTGACTGTGTATTGCAATGGGTATCATAGGTGGATGTGGACAGTTTATTTTTCATGTGTTGGTCAGTCTGAGACCGGAGACACATTTTTCATTGGGGATCAAATGATCGGTTTGCTGGGGATATCATGCCAAATTCCATGGCAACAAAGTGGAGGACGATAAACTACATTCTAATGGGAGGGTTGTTAAATTAGACTATTAGGTGACACATCACACAGTTATATTTTGAATAAATGGAGTTTCTCCACCACAACTGTTTTTGCGCCTACGGATAGACCAAAACTGATATCGTCTTCGAAATGAACTCATCCAAGATTCCCCATCAAGCCTAACTGTAAAGATCCTCCTCGTCGTCTTCCTCCGCCGCGGCATTCCCGGCAGTGGCCGTACCCCCACCCGATTGCTCAGGAAAGGAAAATGTCGACAGGCTCCCCCCCGAGGCGCCAGTCACGGCCGCACGGGACTGTTGCAACGTCTGCGCGAACGAGGCGTACTGGGCCAGGTCCCTGTCCGACACTGACCGACGGGCGTTGCGCACGGCGTGCTCGAAGTGACGGGGCAGGATCTCCGGCATGGAATCCTCGGCGTCCTCGTCTTCTTCCTCCATCTCCTCGCCCGCCTCCTCACGCAGGCGGCCGCGTTCGATGTCGCGCTCGATCTCCTCGCGGATGGCGAGCTTGCAAGCCGTCTGGCAAATTTCGGTGAGGTCGGCCCCGGTGAACTTGTCGGTTTGGGCGGCAAGGTACGCAAGGTCGACGTCTTTCGAGATGGGGGATTTGCGCAACGTGGCGCGCAGGATCCCGAGACGGGATTCGTAATCGGGCATGGGAATGTAGATCAGCTGATCGAGACGGCCGGGTCGCATGAGAGCGGTATCGATGATGTCCGGACGGTTGGTGGCCCCGATGATGAAGACATTCTTCTTCGCGCCCACACCGTCCATCTCCGTCAGGAGCTGGTTCATGACGCGATCGGCGGCCCCCCCCCCATCTCCATGGCTACCGCCTCGCTGCTGGGCGATCGAGTCCAACTCATCGAAGAAGAGGACGCAGGGAGCGGCCTGACGGGCCTTTTCGAACACGTCGCGGACGTTCGCTTCAGACTCACCGAACCACATGGTGAGCAGCTCCGGCCCCTTGATCGAGATGAAGTTGGCCTGGCACTCGTTGGCGACGGCTTTAGCCATGAGGGTCTTACCGCAACCGGGGGGGCCGTAGAAGAGCACTCCCTTGCTGGGGGACATGCCGAACTTCTCAAACTTTTCGGGGTGTTCCACTGGGTATTGCACGAGCTCCTTGAGGTCGCGCTGTGGGGAGAGGGAAGGGAGACATACAAAAACGTCGATGAGAAAATATTTTTACCCCAACTCCCCCCCCGAATAAAATAAAATGCCGATTCTCCCCTTCCCAATCTCCAAGAAGCAATATTCATCCACACGTGCGCATGCTGTAATGAACCTCCCCTTACCTTGACATCCTCCAAACCGCCGATGTCGCTCCACGAAACATTCGGCACCTCCACGACGGTCTCCCTCAGGCTGCTCGGGTTACTAACCCCCAGGGCGTGCCTGAAGTGATCCTGATTCACGGCCATGCTGTCCAGGATCTCGGCGTCGATCTCCTCGTCCTCGATGTCGATCAGGTCCATCTTCTCCCGGATGCACTGCATCGCCGCCTCCGTGCACAGGGCGGCGATGTCGGCACCGACGAAGCCGTGCGTCTCCCTCGCGATCGCCTCCGGGTCGACGTCCTCGTCGAGCTTCATGTTTCTGGTGTGGATGCGGAATACCTCCAGCCTTCCGTTCTCGTCGGGCACGCCGATGTCGATCTCGCGATCGAACCTCCCGAACCTACGCAATGCCGGGTCCATGGAATTGGGACGGTTCGTGGCGCCGATGACGACCACGGAAGCGCGCTGCTTGAGCCCGTCCATCAGGGTGAGCATCTGGGACACGATGCGACGCTCGACCTCCCCGTTCGTCTTCTCGCGCTTCGGCGCGATGGAGTCGATCTCGTCGATGAAGATGATCGCGGGCGCGTTCTTCTCCGCCTCCTCGAACGCCTTGCGCAGGTTGGACTCGGACTCCCCCGCCATCTTGGACATGATCTCCGGTCCGTTGATTAGGAAGAAGAACGCGCCGGTCTCGTTGGCGACCGCGCGCGCGATGAGGGTCTTTCCGCTGCCGGGGGGTCCGTACAGGAGGACGCCGCGGGGGGGCTTGACCCCGAGGGTCTTGAACAGTGCCGGATGGCGGAGGGGGAGCTCGATCATCTCCCGTATCTGGGCCATCTGCTTCCTGCACCCCCCGACGTCGTCGTATCCGACGTCGTCGAGCCTCTCCTCGTCCTCGCGCTTGACGGGCTCCCCCTCGCAGTGGATGACCGTGTCCGGCGCGACGATGCAGTACGGGGCCGGGTCGGTCTCCACGACCTTGAACTCCACTGGATGCATGGCGCTCCTAACCAGGAAGAGGTCGCCCTTCTTGACTGGACGATAGGCCTCGAGGAAGTAAGGCTTGAGGTACACGTCAAAGAGGTTCCCGGACACCCCCTCGATGGTGTCGTCCAACGGCAGGATGTGTATGCGCTTGCCGTAGGGGACGTCGCCGCAGTTCGTCACGGTGATGATGTCCGACAGGCGAACGCGCAGGTTCTTGCGCACGACCTTGTTCATTCGGACCGAGGAGTCGTCGCACGTCTCGTCGGCGAGGACGATGCACACCGTGTCGCGACCCTTCTTGCCCTTGATCAGGACGGTGTCGCCGCGGAAGAGGGAGAGCTCCTCCATCTTCGCGGGGGAGAGAGAGATCACGGAGTTGTCGTCGTTCGTGGCGTCGTCGACGATCAGGCGGTTGGGGGAACGCTTCTTCCCGAGGAGGGCGTCCTTCATGTCGGTGTCTTTGATTTCGGACTTGACCATTCTTATGAATAAATATTTCCGTTTGTTTGTTGCCGTTGCTACTGCCGCTGGGTTGTTGTTGTCTTTAAAGATCAAGGATGGCTCCGCTGACTGATCGCTTGGGTTCTTGTCGACGGTGACAGAAAGCCAAAGAACTGGACGGCCTTCGGATTTTTGGGAGGATATTCCACGTGGCTTCACGGAGGAACTACATAATGCACTTAAACGAAAACCTGTCAATTCATTCGTCATGAAACCTTACTCAGCAGTTTGTGGAGGGCGAGTAAATACTACGGTCTCGTCATCATTCGTGTCGCTGACATGAGATCCCCGGCCGGCCTCGGGGGAGACCCCCACCCCGGCCCGGTCGAGACTCGACATACCAATCGCCGCGAATAAAATGACCCCCCGAGTTTTTTTCGCGAGCCATGGGTCTCGTCTTACGCGAATAATGGTTTGACTTCCGCGAAAAATGTTAGAAGCGAGGAGACAATCATCGGGGGTGGAGCTTTTGGACTCGGCGGACGCAGCCATCCACGCGCGCAGGTGGCGTCAATTTGCTACTACCTCAAGCCCTCGGACCATCGATCAAGGAATCCAACCTCACAGTGTGCATTATTTTATGTCTACTGACGAGCGTCTCATTCAATGTCAACTTCCACGCCCACTATCGCGTAGTTGGACATTTCTGACGTTTCGCTCACATTGACGTTTTGTGGTGAAGTGACTGAATGGTAGTCTCCGATGGCGCTCTGCATTGCGTCAGCTCCTTCTTTGACATTGTGTCCGCCGTTCAAGTCTTCGTCTTCGCTGTCTCTCGCCCTATCGTCGAAAGAGTTGACACTGTTGAAAGACTCGCCAATCTCTGTCACATCGACCGAATGCGCCCTCTTCAATTGGCTTGGAGAAGACAATACTTGGACCTCTGTCATTTTTGCGGCCTTGCGACGAATGCGCACGACTAGAGCAAATGCCATGAAGTTTAGCATAATGCCAATGGCGATTAACATGAGGCCAAGGACAGATAGTCGGGAGGTACCATCAATGGCATCATCGGTGTCATCGGCATCACCGGTGTCATCAGCATCATCGGCGACTACCCAGCAACAGGGGGGCGGATCCTGCGGGTTGATAGGGATTGTGCTATTCAAAGGCCGCATTCCATCGAACATCTTTTGCGCTTCGCCAGCCAAACGAAGGTACCAATCTGATGGCAAAGAGCGCCCGTCTGCATCCAAAGCCAACCAATCTCCTTCAGCGGGAAGGTCACTCGTTTTCGAGGTCATTTTAAAGATTGCTGTGCCTTCGTCCACTTCATCAAACTGAGCCATCCAAATTGTAGTAATGTTAGGGTCGGCCACAAAACTGTGGGCTTGCTTCCACATGAAGTCTCCGCCATGTCTAGGGATGTCATTGATGGGCACTGATTGATGTTTCGTGTTGTGCCAACTGAATCCCGGCCACTTTATGTTCATTTTTGCATGCAGCGTATAAAGTCAGATAGTTCTTGGCACTAATTACATACCAAACTGCTGCAAATCAAATTTCGCTCGAACTTACCATGGTTGGCATGTACAATATTCCTTTCGTCTCGCAATATGCTGCATCCTCCTTGATTATTTTTGTGTAATAATGCTCGAATCCAGTTATGTTCTTAAAACGACCCACATGCCATGGATGAATGCCGTCCAAAGAGTCGTATATTCCCTTCCATGCTTCTTCTTGCATGGAGTCACCTGTGAGGTTGCGCCACATGGACGGAACTCCTCCAATGAGGAAGACGCGATACTTTTCTTCGGCCTCGGATTGGAACCAGCTGATGAGTCTGGCCATCTCATCCGTATCATGGACTACATTGTGATCTTTGAATCCTATCCCGTAGATACGTAGTACGGGCAATCCATTCTGATGGATGTAACTGCTGCTCTTGGTAATTCCCTCCTCATCCACAAGCCTCATCCAATCGACCTTGAGGTCTTCGAGAACATTACCGCCAAAATCATCTCCAGCAATATTGTATGAAACAGCAAAGATTCGACCTGTTAACTCTGCTGCGTTCCGTACGTTCCGTAAAACAATCGTCTTCCACTCTCTATTCGCATCAACGTGCAAGCTCTCCATGAACCTCATGTGAAACACACCAGAGATGCCATACGTTGCCATCCACTCAAAATGCTTCAGCACGACCTTAGGTCGTACATTGGAGAAAAATTTGGCGCTGCTCCCATCGTTGAGCATTATTCCCGATTCATGCAAATCATCCTCATCATACTCGTCGGTCGTGGGATACATATCGACTGTTATATAATCTGCATTGGGAGCAGTGACAGTAGCCGCACGATCATGAAACCAATGCTTCCACTTGTTGATTGGTGCACCATCTCCAGGATATGTGAACCACCCCTGATATCCACATATTATTTGGTTCGTGAGCATGTTGTAAGATGATGTGCCACCGACCGTGGCGATCAGGAAGATAAACATGACGATAGAGTATATTGTTTCCCTCATGGCTGTTTTGTCGATGAAAGAGGACGTTAGTCAACTGATATGCTAAGTCGAGTGTGACATTGAATATGATGTGGGTGCACGGAGATGATGATCGTCTGCGACATTATTTTGACTAAAAGTACATTTCGAGAGCCTTCTCTGTAGTCTTGAACGGAACCGCAAACGGAGTAGAGTAGGAGTATTATTCAGCGTAACTCCGGGCTACGCTAATTGTTATAACTTGCGTTCGTATTTTATAAATAACTATCATGAACATATAGAGATCCCTTCGTGGTGCGACATTTTAGTCTTTGAGAAACGCTAGAACATACAACATTTTATTTGGCGGGAGTCTTCCCTCGGTTTCAGGCACGGCGTGGCACCCGACCCCCCCCCGCCCGCCTCTACTCTTTGTCCCTCACGCCACGGCGTCGTCTTTCTATCCCCGCCCTTCCTCTAGAGCAATGAACAAGAAGCGATCTTGCCGCAGGCGAAGATGGTGCCCATCGTAGACATCTCACCCTTCGTCGACGAGGCGTCGTATGACGACGAGACGCGGCGTCGGGTCGCCGAGCAGTGGGATTCGGCGATGATGCACGTCGGCTTTGCCATCATCACCGGCCATGGCGTGCATCCGCAGACGATCTCGGCACTGCGCGAGGGTGCGATGCGCTTCTTCGCCGACGATCTGGCCTCGAAGAACGCGTACAACCACGGCCCGTACGGCAATCCGCTCGGCGGCTACACGGGAGTCGGTGCCGAGGCCGTATCTCGCACGCGCGACGCGCACGGATCCGACGGTGGCGCCGACCACGCCGGCGCCTTGCCCGATCTCGTCGAGTCGTTCGTATTCAAGCCGGAGTCGCCCATGTCGAGGCCGGCGGTACTGGAGGGGGCGGGCGCGGCTTACCACGCGGCGATCCTTCGCGTCCTGGACACGCTCCACAGGCTCACCGCCGCCAGCCTTGGCCTGCCGGCCGATTTCTTCGCGTCGTACTACTCGCCGCATCAACCGGAGACGGTGTCGCTCCGGCTGGCGTACTATCCGCCGCTGTCGCCGGAGGCGCAGGTTTCGTCCGCAATGCGCTACGGCGAGCACACCGACTACACCGGCTTCACCATCCTCCACCAAGACGAGGCCGACGTGGACGACATCGACTCCGGCGGCGGCTTGCAGGTGCGACTAAAAACGGGAGAGTGGCACGCGGTCCCGCCGACGCCCGGGGCCTTCGTGGTGAACATCGGCGACCTGTACGAGGTGTGGACGAACGGCCGGTGGCGCGCGACGGTGCATCGCGTGATGAAACCCCCGCCCGGGTCCGCCGCCGCCTCCGCGCCGCGCCTGTCCATCCCGTTCTTCACGGGGCCGCGCAATGATGCCGTCATCGAGGCGATGCCCACGTGCGTCGACGAGGGTCGTCCGCCAAAGTACGCGCCGGTGCGCGCGCTCGATCACCTGCTCAAGAAGTTGCAGGGCTCAAATGTGTGACGTTATTGGACGTGGATCTCGGAAGACCCCCACTCGCAAAAGCCCGGTGTTTGTCAGTGGGAGTGATACCACGTGTCTTCGAGTGGTACCTTTGGGTTTGGCATATGTTCAGTTTTAGAAGCCGTCTAATAGCCTCAGTCCGCAAGAGGAGATGCTCATGAAAGCGGTTGCTGTCGAAATGCACTCATGACTGTGAATAAGAGGAACGTTGGCGTTTAAGTTGATTGACCATATCACTCCGTAAGTATGCAGGGAGCCAGGCGAGCAACGATGATCAAGCACAGTTAAGTTACACTTGATGAGATTTCAGTTAAACATTTTGAACTTTCTTCGATGGTGTGGCTCAAAGATAACGAAAGTATGTGAGAAACTAGAGTAAGCATTAATTATTCCGATCTCCA
The DNA here is from genome assembly GCA_036939755.1 of Stephanodiscus triporus. Lineage (NCBI taxonomy): Eukaryota > Bacillariophyta > Thalassiosirophyceae > Thalassiosirales > Thalassiosiraceae > Stephanodiscus > Stephanodiscus triporus. The sequence continues at coordinate 14,385 of JALLAZ010000161.1, forward strand.
CACCGACTATAAAATGCACCTAGTTGAGAATCTTAACAATTTTCTGACGCAAATACAATCATTCGCCGTGTTCAACTATTTTCGTCGACTTTTTCTTCGGCCTATCTATCAAGCAATGTTGATACAATCGAACGGATTGAAACCAGCATCAACAACAGCAAAACTTCTTCGGGAATCTCGCCATCGTCTTCCGTTCTGCTTAGTCTGATTATCGCGCCCGTCTCAACCAAAGCAGATTATTGGGCCGAGGTCGCCCATCGCGTAGACGTTTGGATGTGATGAGTCCAACTCCCTCAGCTGCGCGCGCAGCTCCTTGATCCCGACCGATATTCGGTAATCTTAACCATCGTCGACCATTGTCTTCAAAGATGACAACAGAGATGACCACAGGTGGATTTTCATTTTTGTTTCCACGATATATTCTTCATCACAGTCGCATTCAACATCGAGATTAGTTTTGGCTGAATCCGTGTATTTACTGGAGCACAAGTGGTAGAATAAAGAAGGTGTCGTCGGCTGATTTGCGTCCATTTCCAATTTCCGTCGCTTCCCAGCGAGATGATAAGCGGTTGATCCATCTTTATCCCTTCCGTTGTTCTTCCGTTCGCCCGTCTTAAGATTCGCTAGGACCGTTTCCAATATCTCGCATCTCATCTGGGCCTCGTTCCGTAACTCAACAAGAAATGGCTGTGATCTGTAAGATTGACATGATTGGTTGCATATTCGCGAGCGCCTTTGCAACATTTGATTGATAAAGTTCCACGATGGAATGGCGCTAGCGACGTCAAGGTCACTTTGACTGGTTGGGAACGACAGATTCGACGTCATTGAACCTCTTCCCGACATGGAAAACATGGTCGCACGAGGGGTCAACGAAGACCTAGATTGAAATGGCCGGAAGTCATCCTCCTCGACAGATTTCGATAGCAAGTGGTCTAAGCGGGACTTTGCTTCGGCGTTGACTTTTGACCAGTGCAATTGGCGTTGCTCATGTGGACGATACTCCTTCTGATGTCGAAGGAATCGCTCGATAAGGACCCAAACTCCACTGTCGACGGGACTTTCAGATGCATTGTCATTGCCTGCCGCATGTCGGTCAGATTTATTTTCTCTCTCATTTGTGATAATATCTTCCAGGGCATCGGGATTACTTTTGGCTGCGTCTCCATTTCCTTCATTTCCATTCTCCCCACGTCCACAATCGCCGCCGTTGGAGCTCTCGTTGGCGCCATTTCCACCACCCAATAATGCGCTGATAATGGAAGGCTGATCCCCGTCGCCCTGATCTCCTTGGGAGTCATACAGGGAGCGAAGTATTTGCAGGTGGCATTTGCGGAAACTCATGGCGGTCAGTGTATGGGTAGGAGTAGGTATCTACTTAGTACGTATGTAGAGTACTACTTAATTAATTTGTCGTCTGCTTATCTGCATATCTTACATACGTACCATATGCTGAGCCACAGCATACCATACACTCTAAGCTTTATTATCTCTTGACTAGTTAGACTGCCGGACGTCGGGAGGGGGGCGGTGGCGATCCTTCCCCCTCTACCCCGGCGGGCTCGTGGGGCGGTGGACGAGCGACCGGAGAGGTCTAGAACTTCTGCGCCGTCATCCTCGGCCGACGCATTGGCCTTGGAGTCGACGCTCGCATGCCTTTTCGTTGGCCTCGGCATTTCGAATTTCTTTATTTCTTTTATTGCGGTACATAAATGCTACACTCGTCACTTGTGTCAGGAACGACCATACCACAGTGACAGCACCGCTTCCCGTCTGCTCAGCGAAGTTAAGCACTGTCGGGCCAGGTTAGTACTACGGTGGGGGACCACGTTGGAATACCTGGTGTTGTTCTTTTGGTGTTTTGCCTTTTTTTCTTTCCTCCTGTCTTGGGATATCTTTGTTCTACAGTGGGGGACCGCGTTGGAATTCCTTGTGCTGTTCTTTTAGATTATTTTCTTCCAGAGGCACACACTTTTCACTTTTCATACTCTACAATACAAATACAATGCTTCACTTTGCTTGCATAGGTAATCATACTTGTTAATTTTTGAATTATTGTCCATCTGCCTCAGGGGAGGTTTCTTTCTGCCTCAGGGGAGGTTTCTTTCTGCCTCAGGAGGACACAAACATGTGTCATAGTTTGCATACCCCCTTCCCTCAATCCAACGGCTAGCCACGTTTGTCTTTACTTCGATACATTTGTCTAATTCATAGTCTTTGAAAAATTTGACTTGGTTCCAGCCCACCGCTGGGTATATATATCTAGTTTAGGACACTACGTACTTACGAGGTAGGTATCTTCTGAGGTGAGAAACAATAGAGATCAAAGCTAGGTATGGTTGGTGGTAGGCTGAACGTACGGGTTGCAGAACATAGTAGTGAGCTATAAGCTTTGGGGATGCTAATGCCAAGTAGTTGTATTGTGTGGATACCTGGTGTTGGGGCGGTATATGAGTTGCCAAAAAAAGGTCGTCGGGTCGGTGATGCAAAATTACTCCAGTTGATATCAGCAGAAGTGAGTATTCCAAGTGGGCAAGGAGGTGTGGAGGCTCGAGAGTACATGAGATTGGCATTTGGTCGATGGTATTTTGTGATGTGTTGTGTGGTGCGCCATACTTTTGGTGGTGGATGGTTGGTGGAGGTGAGAAAAGCCTGTAACATGGGTCCGAAACGTCCATGTGGATCAATGGTGAAGGGGATGAGAACCATGTTTTTGTTGTAGAGTTCACCAATGACATTGTCACCATGAATGAATGGGGAGGTGTTTGTAGGTGGCTTGTGCATACGTCCAAGACGATTGTTTCGTTCATGACGCTGAAGGTTGTTGTCTGCATTGGCAGTGATAGTGTTGAGGATATCTTCAGTGTTCATGGACTTGGGTGGGGGCGGTGGGCCAGTGATGTTGATGTTGGCCCCGATGGTAGTGTATGGGCAGGCATGTGAGGAGGTTGGATCAGGTGAGAAGGAAATGTCAAATATGGCGTGCTGTGGGATCAGAGCGAAGGTGTAACTGTGGTTCAATGGTTAGTGGGGTGTTTGGATGTATGTATCCAGCTTGCGCCAAAGCAGGAGATAAAGCGAGACCAAAATCTTGGGCGATGACATTGTGAGCATGTTTTTTGTTTCCTCGCTTGCAACAGAAGGCGTGGTCGCCAAAGATGTCATGTAACTGGTGTCTGCAGATGCAAGGTGTGCTTTTTGGAAAAATAGGAAGTCTAAGTTTGCGACGGAAGCATAATAGGAATGAAAATGGTGTAAGGCAATTCTTGATAGGGCATCGTGACATTGCGATTAGTGGGTATGATGTAGCGGGAGACAAGATGTGGAAATGCTCAGGGTCTTGTTTGAAAATGAAATTGTACAGTTCGGCTTGAACAATAGTTGTGGTATGCTGCTTGAGACGACTGCAGGCACTGTCACTGTGAGGAGAGAGGGTGGTGAGAAAGTATTGTGCTAGGTTGGGCCTAGGTATGGTGGGTGGACATGCGGTTGAAGCAAGTTGTGGGAGGATGTGATGGTATCGTTGCAGGATGAGGGAGTGTGGGTTGGTCTGAGTAGAGTATAGGTCTGAGATTGTTTGGTGTAGGGGAACGTTGATTCTGGAGGTGTTTGTTGAGGTGGATCCCTCCAATGGTGTGTCGTGTGGATGTAGTGAAAGTAAGCATAAAATCTGGTATGGCACGGGAACGGGGGTCAATGATTCCAAGGACGCCTGCTTGTAGGTGTAATTGTGCGATGAAAAGAGCATGGTGGTGGGGTAGAACTGTACAGCTGATGAGATCTGAGATGAATTTTGCAATGATTTGGTTGGTGGCAGAAGTTAAAGGGTCATTCCAGTCAGTCCATGTGGGGGGAGGGTTGTTGATGTCATAGTGGTATAGGACATCACAGCCTAGAAGATGAGGCAATTTTTGGATGAGGCATTGGGAAAATAGTCATAATTTAGTGTGTGGGTCATGACATTAGTTTGATGGCATCTTGGACGGTGGTCAACTGTGTGTCAACGTATTCATTAGCAAATTCTGGAGAATGAACACAGTAGGCGAAAACCTGTTGTGAGTTCGACAGGGAGGGCGGGTCCGTGGATGTCAATATTGTTGGGTTTGGTGGAGTATTGTTGAATTGCAGTGGAGATGGAAGTGGCAAGGGATGGGTTGAGAGTGGCGATGGTAGGGAGTGGGGAGTGGCCGGAGGTGGAAGCAAGGATACGGGTCTTCATCGGGTTGACAAAGCAGCCTAGGGGGCACCAATGTTGGCAAAGTTGTCATAGAGGAATTGAAGATCTTCAAGAGGGACGCAGGCAGAGACGTCATCCACCACGTATCCACGGAGGTGGGTGATGCTACCATTGTTGTCATCGCCTATTGGCCAGCAATGCTGCGTGCATTAGCGCGTTCTTTGCGAGAGGCTGGAGGAGGCAGGAGGCGTGCAACAACAAGTGAGGCAAAAATGGGAGAAAGTGGGCAGCCTTGGCTCACCCCTTCCTTCATCAAGAGGGTTCGCCATGTTCCGTCAGCCCATTTGTGATGGACGGTCCCAGCTTGGTTGTAGAAGAGAGATGTTAAGGGGAGGATTTCAGGGAAGGATTCCTTTATTACATCGAAGAAGGCTTTGTGTGAGACACTGTTGAGTTGATTGGTTAGATCAAAAAATATGGCTGCTTGTGTTTGTAGTGAGCCACGTGATTGGGGGTGTGTGATGTATTTTTTAACTTGGAGTTGCATAGTATTGATGATAAGGTTCGTGCCACTTGGGGTGCCAACAGCGTAGTTGTAGGGAAGCATATAAGACTGTTTGAATAGAAACCCGACATTGACATACCTTTTTTCCACAACCAGACAGACCGTGTTTTTTTCAGAGCCTCGACCCAGAACGGAAAACAAAAATTTGCCACACACCAACTTTTTTCTGAGTTCGTGCTCGTCAGTCGTCAGCTGCCAAAATTGGGACAAAGAAACACACTAAAAAGAGTTGTGACGGACTTACCCAAGCAAAAAATGAGTTTTTGAGATAGGCCGAGAGGTAGTATTACCTCCCCAGCACGCTGCTTTGAATGCTACGGTGGCACAACTACAGAGATGGGGGGATGACATTTCCAACGATGGGTTGGATGCAATTTCGGCCTCATAAATTATTCCGGCAATTTTTCGTTTGTTTGTAGGCTCCTGCCAAAATGCCAATGTCGGGTTTCTATTCGAAACAGTCATATATGGCGGGCAAATTTTTATCGGAAGATGTGGCAACATGACTGGCAATGAGGCGGTGGATGGCAGTGGGGATGCCGAGGGGACATAGTTTTGATTTGTCAAGGGGGTCTTTGTGTAGGCAGAAAAGGTAGACGTCAGTGAAGTATCGTGTGATAGGGGGTGGGAGGTTGTTCTGGTAGATTTGGTTGAAGATGAAGTTGAGGTGGGTTGGGATGTTGGGAAGTTCTTGGCTTTGATGAGGTTGATGAAGATGTCGATGGAGTCAGCATCTACTCCTGCACCTTTGTGGTGGCTGGCATGGAGGATGGTCATACAGATGTCTCCAGGCAGAGAGTATGTTTGGGGGGGCGGTGGTTTGTTGGGATAGTTTTGGGGTGGAACTGGTTGTGTGTAGAGTTTGCGGACGACCTCGATGTTGGAGTTGTCAATGGGGGCAATTGAGGTGGATGTGGTGGCGCGGGCGATTGCTGTGCGGAATTGGTCAGAGTCTGCGGCACGTTGTGCGGTGGAGTTGTGAGATGCAGACGTTGTTGTGACAGTTTGGGAGTGTCCAGTGCATGCCATGGCCATGTTGTAGGCATATCCGATGTCTCCATAAAAGATGGAATTGATACTGTCATGGATGGTGTTAGGGATGGAGTTGTTTGAACGTTGGGCTGTTGTGGAGGGGGCAAGGATGAGCATGTCAAGGTGGAGGAGGAGCCACCAAAAAGGAGTGGGTATCGTACTCTAGGGTATCTAGGTACCATACACTCTCTACTTACTCTCTATCTCTCTATCTAGGAGTAAGGTATTCCCATGTCCTACCATACGTTTGGCATGGATTTACTGCCCCCAAATTGAAGGCAACCAACATATTTTATGGTTGCATTGACTGGTTTAATGTGTGAACTAGTCCTTGCAACCATAAAATTTGTCGTGGTACCACTGGAAGTTGGCCCTGACTTTGCCTTCAATTAGAGGTCGGATTCAGAGTGAATTTACTTAACAGCTTAACCGCTATGGTCGCATATCAGCGACCACTTTTTTTTGAGCTACGTAGAATCGTAGTTTCTTTGCCAATTTTGGCCGCCTCAGCCAGCCAAAGATAACGCCCAATAGCCGAGCTCCTT
>JALLAZ010000162.1:0-20546 GCA_036939755.1 Stephanodiscus triporus
CCTCGTAGCCTCTTTCGATTGACCGAAGAAAGCGATGGTCCTTGTCCCGAAGGCTCAACCAAAGTGAGACGGAGAATTGTTCCTGCCCTTCCTTCGTTAGTGTATCGAAGTGCTTCTTGTTTGACGAGATAAGTCGCCGAAATGTCTGGTTCCCTCTATAATTTGCGCCACCTTGTCCGCGTAAACAGAAGATATCCTTTTCGAAATTGACATCCGAAGATGGCACAAATAAAGAGTCACTCTCGCGTGACATCGTCAACGCCGTCTGGGGCTGTAAGGGCTCTGTGGATGTCTCTTCCCGAGGATTCACAATAGTTGACGAACTGATCGTCGCGTTTACCTGATTTGAGTCGTCCCCTTGTACGACGATGGCTTCGTCAGGTACTAGAATCGTGTCATCCGGAGAAAAAAGTACCCCGTTTAAAAACTCCCCTAACTCGAGTGTTGGCGGAGACGAAAGATGCTGATCAAGGTTGCGCTCCATTTTGTGCTGGGAGTAATTAGTCAGATCCTCGAACCCGGGCTGAATGAGAGCTGCGATACGTGGATTCAAACGTTCGCCAAACAATTTCGTTGCCGGTTTGGGGACAAAAGCCAAAGATCGCGGCGTATAAATTTAAATTTGAGAATCGGCAGCAAATTTCTTTTTCTTCTCTCGATGCGTCGGTCAACATTTGCGGGGCCAGTGGTTGCACTAGCGTGTGAGGATTAAGTCACGCTTTAAGAAAAGCAACTGCGTAAAGTAGAAAAGACAAACGTCGGCGTCTTCGCCCTCTTCATCAAGTTTGCCTCACAAAATCCGCGGTGACTCATACAACGACGGATATAATAAGAGTCAAACTTGGATTATCTACAATAAATATGTCTTTTACAATTCGTCACCTCCAAATTCATCCTTCACGGTCAGCTTTCCTTCCCGCGTCTTAACGTTGACGTGAACTTTGAGATGTTCGAATTCACGTGAGAATCCCCCTTCTCCGTCATCGACGTAATCCCCCAACGGCTTTCCCAACTTGCGCGTGATCGCTTGAAAACGAGTGTTATCGAACACGGTCAACCTCCGATTGGCATCGACTCCAGCATGATAAGAGAAGTACGAATGCGGCTCAACGATGAGTAGGAAACAACCCAGGGGAAAGTCGATGAATTCTGATTGATTCAAGAGACGATATCGAGAATCCAAGGAATCAATGCCCCCGAAGTCGGTGTGGTCCATGTCAGCGTTTAACATGATCAAATATCCCTCCTTGGCGGCTTTGGCCATGAGTTGTATCGACATTGCCACGTTCTGGGGATCTGACCAATTCTCGATATAGGATCCATCGAGGTATTGTAGGTTTCTGTAGTTGCCATCTTCGCCATTACCAGCTCGAATGACGTTCCCTATCAATATTTTCCCCGGCGGTAATCTCTCCCTCAATTGCTTAGCAGTGGCGAGGTATGCTGCTCCGTGTTGCTCAACCCACGATTTGCCTTTCATACGCTGTAACGATGCATGATGTGTCTTACAAATGGCGTCGATAAAAATCCCGTCAATTTCATCGTGTGCCAACATGTCTATCCCACGTTGGATCCACCACTCTCGAAACTCAAGATTGGTATGATCGTACGACAAAAATTTCTCCCTCCATTTGAATAGCTCGTTGTCCCTCTTCGGATTGTGCAAGGCCCATTCTTCCTTGAAGTCCTTGTTCGCATCATACCCTGCATAGTGGACCATGGAATTTAAATAAAATAGTATCTTGACCTTCGTATTAACGGCCTTGATCCTCCTCGCCGCCTCGAGAGTCCCCTTTTCCACAGACCCATAGGTCTCGTGACCGTTAAACTTTTCGAGCATCACAACGTCCTGGGCGGCGAGCGCGCGGATCTGCTCGTCGGAGTAATCACCCCCCCTGCGAATGGCCACGTATGTGCGGACGCGATCCCACGACCACTCGGGGTACTTTGCGGACGCCTCGTCGTCGTCGGGGAAGTCGGTTACGCCGTCGATTTCCTCTCCTACTTCGGCCCTCTTATCGACCACCCCCACCTCTGAATCTTCGGCACCTTTCTCACTCGGACGTCCCCCTATTCCGTTTCTCTCCTCGTCTTCCGGAGGCTCCTCGTCTGCGCATTCGCTCGGGTGGGTCGTAATTTTCCGCATTTCGCCATGTTACCACGACAGACCCAACGGTGTCATACACACACACACAACGACACATCTTTTCACCTCTCACGTTTTCTCCTCACTTCGAAAGCCGACCAAGATATCTTTCAGCCGGGTGTGAAAGCCGACCAAGATATTCTCATGACCTATGTTCATGTCTTAAACTTGCAGGAGGTCCACCTTTCATTATTTCACCACCCACATTTTTCACAATGATTCTACCAAACGTTTTCCCGGCCCTCCTCGTCGCCTCGGCAAGCCATGTATCAGCGTATCCAGCCGTGAGTCCGAATAGGATCGCCTACGAGTCCCTCGATGGCGCGAAATCCCCTGTCCTCCTCGAGGGATTGAATAAAGACGGCGTCGTCTCCGTTACCGGAGTGCCCAACTTCGGCGAAGTCAAGAGGGCGCTCATGTCTCATTTGCACGCATGCATCATGAGCATCGACGGCGACGTCCCCACCGAGCATTATCGCGACGGCGCGATCCGACGCTCCTTCGCGTCCTCGACCCTGCCCAACGGGTCCGGACCGCAGCCCATAAAGTCTTTGGAGGGATTCGAGGCGGCGCTCTCACCCTCGGAGGGTTCCTCCGAGTCGGAATCCTGCAGGCACTTCCGGGGCCATCTCTCCTCGTTCCGATCGACGGTCGATCGCGTCACCGGACGATTCGCCGAACGCCTATCCGCCGAGATGGGCGCGTTTCTTCCCAGGCCTCTTTTGCATACCAGCGACCCCGCCGGGCGAGACTACGGGGACATTGCCCAGGTAGTCTCGGGGGGCGTACACCTGGAGCATTTTCACTCCTACCAAAAGGGTAATAGCCCGATGGGGATCGCCGATGGCATCGATGGAGAAACGATCGAATTCCACACCGATCAAGGTTTCTTCATTGCCTTCACGCCCGGATTGATCGTTTCTCCCGAAGGAGGACTAGAGCTATCTGATGGGTTTTACGTCCAAAACTCGAATGGTGAGAAGCTGTTGATGGAATTCAGCGAAGAGGACGATTTGGTGTTCATGATGGGTGATGGAGTGAACCAATTGTGAGTATTATGCAGAGTTGCTGTATGCTAATTTTACCTTCCTTCATTCGCTCACCATATCAAACCATCCCCTTCAACCATATGCATGCTTCCAAATCAGTATCAACAACAAGCTCGTCGACGATCATGCGGGACTTCGTGCCACCCCTCATGCTTTGACTCTTAGTTTCCTCGAAGAAGAGGCCCGTGTGTGGTATGGCCGCATGGTCTTAGCACCCAACGACGCTTATTTCCCAGGTGTGGCGGAGTCCACTTTTGGCGAAGTCCGTCGATTCTCCATGGATTCAAGTTTGAATGGGGACATCCCAGTGGGCATTGGATGCTCTTCTCCTAACATGAAGGCTGTCATTACGACCGCACGACGCCTCGAGTTCCACGAGTGTGCCGAGGACGAACTCTTCTGCTGGTTTCGTTGCATGGCCCTTGCTGACTATGATCTCTCCTTTGACTCTTGTTCGGAGAGGAATCTTCAGGTGCAATGCATGAACCCTCGCGGCCAAGTTCTCAAGGATGGAGAAGATCACGGTGACTACTTTCCTGAATGCACCAACCGTACCCATGACACCCATCCTGTCACGGACTTTCCCATGATAGATCAACAGGACGCCGCAGTGTGCACCTCGGAAAAGTGGGAAGAGTTCATTGGCGCTGACGGCTATGATCACATGGTGGAGTTGACGAATCCCAATGGAACCGAGACCTATCTACTTTGGTCCATTGTAGAGGATGACTCGGGCACTAAAAAAATCAAGGCTCGTCTTGCTTTCGACAACGTATTCGGATGGCTTGCACTTGGCTTCGCTAATGTAGAGGATACAGTTCATAATGGAATGAACGGAGGGAGCATCATTATGGCCATTCCTGGAGGTAACTACGCTGCTGACACTGGCTTGGACCTTGCAGTTGATGGCTCGGTTGCTACCTACAAGATCGATTCTGAAAATACGCCATTCCGTTTTTGGAGTACCCCCATTGAAACGGAAGAGACCAAAACCACGATGGCCGACGTGGATGATACAGGCTGCTTTACCGCACTTACATTTGAGAGCGATCATATCAACGGACTGAAGTTTGATGTCAACGGTACCGATGAGATGATCTGGGGTGGAAACTCTAATGACATTTGGATGGGTTATCACACTGACCGCTCACGTTTCACGGTTGATTGGAACACTGGAGAGATGTCATTCTTTGTCATGGGACCTATCGCAGAAACTGGACCTACCGAAGAAAAGGAAAGTCCCGCAGAAAATGTCGGATCAATGAAGAGTGCCATCGTAGGGATCGTTTCTTTGGCATGCGCTTCATTGGTTTTGCTTTCCTAAAGAACCTACTTACTGAACGTTAATAATTAACTTGAATTAACCCCACTTAGGTTCTAATCCATAAAAGTACTTTCGCGTCCCCCATTCGGCCAAGAAGATATATCCCTTCCGTCTCGTATGTTCGGCCCCGTGCGCGCCCCACCCCCCCCCCCCCCCCCCCCCCCCCCCCCTCCCCCCCTTCCCCAATCTACCTAGAATTTCCGACCCCGCCGAACAGGCTCTTGAACCAAACGTCCTCCGATATCGCAGGTTCCGGCCTCGACACCGGAAAGGTGAAGTTCACGAGCTTCGGCACGATGGCGTATCGTATCTTTCGCCCCTTGCTCGCCCTGCGATCCACGATCGTCGTAGTCTTTTTCTTCGTCGATCCGCCGCCGCCGGCCGCCTTATTCGTCGTCTTCCCATCAACGCCAACCTCGTACAGGGAGGCGATGTCGACGTCGGCGTATTCCGCGGAGGAGCCTCCCGACGTCCTCCTCTTACGCAACGCCCGACCCAGGCGCTCGGCCGCCTCTCGGGCCGGGTCCGACGGCCTTCCTCCGCCGCGTTCGTTCGTCGATCGGGAGGATACGAAGTCCGATAGCATGTGCTGGTACAACCTGGAATCGTCGAACGTCGGACGACGACGACGACGACTACGACGACGACTGCCGCCGTCCTCCTCCTCCTCGTCCTCCTCGTCCATCCCCGCCCCCCGCGATCGCGATCGTTCGTATTCCGCCGTGCCCCGAACCTGTTCCCAGAACGACGTCCCCAGCGCCTTGCCGCGGAATGATTCGGCCCTCCCGCCGCCGCCGCCGCCGCCGCCGTCGTCGAACGATGACGATCCGCCCCCCATTCGCGAGACGATGCCGGCGTGCAGTCTATCGAGCGTCGGCATCCAACGACGATCGCGCATGTACGAGTATTCGACCTTGAGCCTCTCGGCGAGGGCGTCTTCCTCGTCGTCGTCGTCGTCGCATTCGCCGTCCGTCGGCCTCGTCCGATCGACGCCGTCCTCGTCGTTGTTATTGTCGTCGTCGTCGTCGTTCCATCCCCCCGCGAGCTCCCTCCTCGCCTCGAGTAGATTCTCCAGGAGCGCGTCGACCCCCGCCAACGACGCCTTCCTCCTCCTCCCCGTACTGCCATCGTCGTCCTCGCTCGATGTCTCCTCCTCCTCCTCCGTCATGCACCTCTGAACGAGTATGCGCAATTCGAGGAGCGATCCGTTCAGCTCCATCTGGCGAGATGCCTCGTGGCTCCTGCGAAGCGATTCGACGCGGGATCGCACCCGACGGGCGGATGCCGCGCCGTCGTCCTCCTCGATGGATGCTAGGGCGGAGAAGAGGCGGGAGGAGGAGGAGGAGGAGGAGGAGGGAGGGGGAGGGGGATGGGTAGCAGGAGGAGGAAGTTCCGAGGATCGCTTACGCCGAAGATTCCCAGTCCCACTCTTCTTCTTCGGACGTTCGGTCGTGTCATCGTTCGACATTATCATTTGGACGGCTTTGTTATATTTCGCGGGTAGTATTGGAATTGGAGGAGACGAAGGAGCTCGGGTGAATCGGTCGCTAATATCATAAGTCCATCGTCCATGTGCCGAAAAGGTTTAGTTGATTTTTTTTGTGGTCTTCCTTGCTTGGTTCGGGCACGATGCCTTATTAGTACTTGATCCTACCTACGTATGGCGGGAACGATTCGAGAGAATCACAGGCCAGGTACACTAAAAGTCGGGGCGACGTAGATACCTGGGTACTTATCTACCTAGAGAGACTGTCACGGCATTCCCTTCTTCTCTTTCTCCCCAATGCGCAATGGATGCACGCTGGACTTGGAGTGGAGTTTCGATGCAATAGATATATATTAACAAATGGACATGAACTCCGCCAATAATAAGGATGACGGAGCCCCCGTTACATGGCTCTCGATGGCCCGCATGGAAATTCAACGCGCGCATCATCGCCCGAAGAAGAATAACAACGACGACCGTCTGTACGACGTCCTACGGGCGTTCGGTCAAGGCGACGACGACGCTCCAGGTCCGTCGAATTTGGATCCCGACTCAGGTTACGATTACGACTCCGGATCGTCGTCGTCGTCGTCTTCGTCGGCGGAAGTTTTGCGCGAGAGGATTTCTATCGAGTTGCTCGACGAGGTCGATCCCGATCAGGCGCGAATGTTCGGACGACGGTTCTACTCCGTTTCGGTCCTCCTGCGAGGGGGAGGAGGAGGAGGAGGCGACGACGACGGCGGCGGCGGCGGCGGCGGCGGCGGCGGAGGGATGATGATATCAACGACGACGACGACGACGACGACCACGATGACCGAGCGATTGCTAAGGCTGGCCCTCCATCGAAGGATCGTTCAGATCCTATCCACGACCGACCCGGTCCTATCTCGACGAAAAGCCCCGAGGGTGCGAGCCCTCGTCGATTTCATATGGAGCCAGTCTCTGATATTCGGCCTTAGGGACGATGCCGCCGACGACGACGATGACGAAGACGACGACGCCGATGTCGTCCGCCATCCGACGCTTACTCGATTGGTCCACGAGAAGGACATGACCTCGTCGTCGTCGTCGTGTTACGTCGAGTTATCGCCGGGATTCCGCCACGCCGTCATCGACGGACAAACGTCGGACTTCGGGCCCGTGCACATCAACGTCCTGCGCATCGACGTGGCGGCGGCGTCCGAGGACGAATACGGCGACGTCGGGGATGACGGCAACGGCCATCCTCGTCCCGTCGTCGTGCGCATGAAATGCGTCGACGCGCGTGGGACGACCACGGACCTGCGCGACCTCGCGAGGGAACACGGCGCGATCGCCGCCATCAGCGGCGGATTCTTCCTATATTCGGAGCCGGATATCGAAATCCCCTCGAATAGGACGGATCCCGTGGGGATGCTCGTGTCGGACGGCACGGTCGTCGGTCCGCCGATCTTTCGTAGGGCCGCGATCGTGCAAATGACGGGGGGGGACGGAGGCTGTCGTCGTCGTAGTAGTGGTGGTGGTCGGGGGGATGATGGGGAGAGGAGGGGAGGAGGAGGAGGAGGAAGCGCGTCGTCGATTCGAATCGATAGGGTGGGAATGTCGGGCGTCGCGTGCTCGCTATTCCGTACGTGCGCATCGTCCTCCGCGATTCGCGAACGACTCGGGACGTTCACGATAGGGAAAGACGGCGCGAAATGCGTACACAGGGGGAGCGCGGACGTTGTCGTCCTAGGAGGGGACGAAATCGCCTTCTCCATCGTGGGGAGCGCCGTCGTCTCCTCGCACCTTTCGCCGACGAACGTCCGCGTTCCGCTCGCGGGATTCGTCCTCGTCGTCCCTAGAGACGCTCTGCACGACCTAGATGCGATCGACGCGAAAATTCGCAACGGCGCGACGATGGACGTATCGTACGAGTTGCCGCCGCCATACGACGGCGCGCGCAACGCCATGGCCGGGGGGCCGATGTTCTTCTCGGACGACGACGACGACGATCCCGACGGCAATTGTCATTCCATGGATCTGCACTCGGAAGACTTCCGGGGAAGCGCGCCGCCGGTGACATTCTCCCAGGACGAAACTCACGATCACAACCTCCTGCCAAGGATGGGAGTTGGCATCGCGAGATGCGGGGACACTGGCAACGAGCAACTGGTATGCGTAGCCGTGGACGGGCGTAATCTGGACAGGGCGCTCGGACTTACGTTGCAGGGAACATCGGACCTGCTCAGGGCGTTGGGGTGTACGAGGGCGATGAACTTGGACGGGGGTTCGAGCAAGAGGATGGTCGTTTGGGATCCTAAGTCTGGACGTCATCGTGTGGTTTGTCTGAGCACCACGGAAATCAAGGCCGGTGTTGCCGGGGATGACCGCGACGGTGAAGAAACGGTCGAACCTTCACGGCCGGTGTATTCGGCAATATTATTATTACCCGGTGAACAATGAGAGGAGGAGGTTGGAGCAGTTTTTGTTCTGTCATGACACATGAAATAATCCGAACTGTTAAGGAACTGCAGTTTACCCTAGTTCGGTTCGGTAATTGAACTGCATGCCAGTCTAAGCACGTCTCCATGTCAACTTCTCATGCCTTAACCTCCTCCCACTTATCCGCCTCGAACGTCTCTCCCCCCTTCTCCCCCTCGCCCTTATTGCCACCGCCCGTAAGCTCCTCGTCCTCCCCGAGCAAATCCAGCCATCCCATCATGTGAGGACGACCGATCGCCCTGTCCTCTGGGACGACGTACCGCTTTTGCTCGGCCGTGGACTCCCTCTTGGCCGTCGCCGGGTTGGGCGGCTGGCCGCCGAATTTGAATCCGAGGAGTTGCAAGGCCTCCTGTATCGTTTATTTTTTTGGTATATGTTCGTCGATTTGTGACACAAAACTTGTGAGCGGACGCGGGAGAGAACACACCAAATCATCCGAGAAGACGGAAAAAAAGAAAAACTCACCCCCTGGATCTGCCTCGTCACGTCCTCGGTGCTCCCCGCTGTCCCCTTCTCGATGAGTTTGGCGCTGTCGAGGAACCTTACCAACGAATTCTTATCGTGATCGAACGTGTACGTCTGGAAGAATCCAGGATTCGTGTCGTACTTCGTGCCCCTAACGTTGGCGATGTACTCCTCGTACGGGTCCCTCGCCTCCTCGGTCCCGACCGCGGTGGCGACGCAAAGATTCCAAAGCGTCATGGTGAGGTCGGCGTACGGATCGAGCTGCATGTTGAACATCTGCTGATACAGCCTCCTCAGTCCCTCGCGCAACGACGCCGGATCGACGTTGTTCTCCGGGCAGAATTCCTCGAGCATGTATTTGCGCAGGGCCGTGCCGCCCTGTATGCCCAGGGCCCTCTCCACGAACCTGACCTCGGACGGGAGGTCGTCGAAGAGCGACGGCTCGTCGACGAACGCCTTGCACATCTTCTGCGCCATGACCACGATGCGGCTGACCTCGGTCAGACGGAAGATGATGGGCGGGTCCGGCAGGTACCGCTTCGGATCGCCGGTGTACAGTCGCGCCATGAAGTCCATCCCCTCGTCAGTCTCGGGTATGCCCTCGAGTGACAGCGCGTCGTTGTACTTCTTCTCCCAGTGCGCGACCATGCTCTTGAGCACGAGGTAGTTCGCCGCGCGGACGTACAGCTCGCCGTCGCAGTACGACTTGACGTCGAGGTTGCCGAAGTTCGGCCCGACGTTCGCCTCGGCGTCGAGGAGTATCTGTCGGAACGGCGCCGACACGTGATCCTCGAGTAGGAGGAAGTGCTTCCACAGCGCTCGATAATCCGACGCGTCCTCCCTCTCGAATCGAGATTGCGATCGCAGCTTGAGTCGACCGAGGGCCTTCTTCATCCTGTGTCCGAGTAGGTCGCGATTGGAAAGCACGAAGTCCACGGCGGGGTTCGATACCTGCGGATGGGGCGGTATGCCCAGCCACTCCCTGCCGGTGGAGGGGTCCTTGAGGGGCACCGTGCACGCCTCCCGGAGCCTATCGACCATCAGGGGCACGGTCGCGGACGACCAATCGAATCGGTACCTGTCGCGCACGTCGGGGGGCGCCCCCGGGAACATCTGCGCCAGCCTGTACTCCGGACCCAAGGACGACAGGACGACCGCCTTGCCGGTGACCTTGTCCATGACGTACTTCCCCTGCTGTATCCTGGCGATGCCGGTGTCCGGGTCGGTAACGATCGTGGTAACGTCCGGCTGTTCCTGGCCAGGTCCGAGGGGCATGTCGCTCACCGACGCCGCCGACGTCACGGACTCGCCGACGATTCCGTCCTCCTCGATCCGCCCGCCCGACAATTCCTGCTCGAGTTTGGACTTCTTCGTCTTCTTGGACGAGGAGGAGGGGACGGCGACGGGGATCTTGGACGATTCCGGAACCTCCGCGCGATAGCCGCTCTCGCCTCCCCCCAGCAGGATCGGACCAACGCTCGACTTCGCGGAACCGGACGCGGTCGTCGTCGTCGTCGTCATCCCCCCCTCGTCCCCATCCTCCTCGTCGTCGAGGACGAAGGAGGGGGATCGCCTCTTCTTCTTCTTCTCGCTCCTACGCGCCTCGCGATTGTACAGCGCGGTCGTCGACGTCGCTGATATTGTCATCGCCGCCGTCGCGGGGCCGCCGCCGCTACTGCTTCTGCGGCCGAGCCGACACGGCGAATGGGGCGAAGAGAAGGCTTCTATTATTGGAAGGGCGTTGGATAGGGCCGTGGCCACCGCCACGATTGCTAGGAGGCTCCCCGGGGAGAGGCGTTTGGAGGACGCCATCGTTTGGGATGGTGTGTGTGCGAGTTTTTTCCTCCACAGAATTGTTTGTTGTGACGATTCAACATCACCACGTGGAAGGAAGATTTTGGGGGTGAGCGCTTCTGCTAGCTGGGTGACGCCCAAGAATTCTTTCTCTCTTTTTTGTTGGCGCTGGCGAGCCGTGAAGGTGAGGGCTGGCTGGTTGAATACACACACAAAAAGAACAATGGCCATGTCTAAGGTTTTACCCCTCGGGGGAAAGCAACCAGCGTTCAGTTGGAGCTCTCGGGGAGACGTGATGAATGCGTTCGTGGTCATCAACGCGTTGGCCTACCTCTCCTTTTTCCTCCTGGCACATTCCGGCGTCTTCGCCCTCGTGAGGATGGACGAGCGCACGCGCATCGACGGCTTCTGCGTCACGAATCCCGACGACCCGTACGCCAACTCGCACATGCTTTCCTTCTACGTCGACGTCGCGTTTTCGATCGTCTCTCTCGCGGTGGTACATTCGACGCCCGCCGGCTCCCCGAGTCGCGATTTGCTCAAGCGGTCGATCCCGGGTACGCTCGGCCATGGCATTGGACATTTCTTCATATCATTATCCATGGCAGGGGGAAGTCCATCGAGAATCTCGTCGCTGCCCCTCTACTTGCAGCTCGCCGCGCCGCCGGTTCACTTCTTCTTTTGGTGGTCCCTCCTCGGCACGAACAAGTACATCCCTAAGAATCACCTCCTCGCGATGTCGTCGGTGCACGTCCTCGTGTTGTTATCGCGGATCCTCCCGAATACCGCCGGCTTCACCTACGTGCAGACGGTGCTGGTGCTCACGTTCACCTTCTACGACGTGTTCTTCCGCCCGCGCGAGGATAAGGACGTGTCGTACGACTGGCAATGGGTAACCTTCGCTCCCTTCATGGTCGTCGCTTGGGTCGAGTCGACGGCGTGCACCTCGTTCCTGAGGAACATCGGCGGACATATGTGGTACGACGCCTCCATACCCTCGGCGGTTCTATTGTATTACTTTGCTGTCAGAGGACTCGAGGAGCCTAAGAAACTGAAGGAGTGAAGAATGCATCGACTTTTTCACCGCCAACAACCATTATCAGCATTGTCCTCCCTTTTGAATACATAGTAGGAAATAGTAGTTGTAACATACACATTGTAACGAACTGAGATGTTTCATCCAGCACTACAACATCTAATGGAACAAAGTCCATCCGGAACTTTGTCTTCCACAGTTTAAATTCGTTGAAATTCCACAATTTAATAAAATTTGTTGAGGGAATTGGTCTCGAGATTACGTGATGCAAGCAATATGGGTATCCGATCCTCTGTATGTCTCGCAAAAGCATTAGTCCCAATGCTGACTCTGCACTCATCGCGTGGAAGTTCATATGATGAGATGAGGCCAAGAGAAGGTGTGACGCGTTTGAGATTCTACAGATTTGAGTGTGCGCAAGATGTGTTGCTTTATTCATTCATACTGTCCGACAAGGTACGTAACCATACAGTCCTCTTGACTGGCAAGCTTTGAAACAGCGCTGTCAGCGCTTGGACACAGTCAATGTTTCTCGATTGGGGTATTGATTCCACCAAGAAGAAATATTTAATGACCATCCTATTGACAATTGTCTCTTGGTCGTGTATTGATTCCACTGCAATCCTGACTTGGTACTGGTAGATCTTATTGTCAAAGGAAGGTTCAGTCAGCTCCATTCTGTTTCATCCACACAGCGAGTGATATCAAGTACCATAATATCACTTCTATCACTGTCATCCAAACCAGATATTGCCAGCATGAATAAAATCAAATTTAGTATGCCCATTGGTTCCATCGCGTTGACTATTGTCACCTTCTTCATCCAGCAGGGGTATGGCAATGAAGAATCCGTGGCCACCAGTGTATTATTCAGGAATCCGTGGCCACTTATTC
Source organism: Stephanodiscus triporus (assembly GCA_036939755.1). NCBI lineage: Eukaryota > Bacillariophyta > Thalassiosirophyceae > Thalassiosirales > Thalassiosiraceae > Stephanodiscus > Stephanodiscus triporus. The sequence continues at coordinate 12,658 of JALLAZ010000162.1, forward strand.
AGGATGACGAACATCAGCATCATCATCTCAAGCAAGACACGTCTCTCGTCATTCTCTGTCAATGATAGTTAGTGATGATCTGACTGATCTGAGCCTTAGTGGATCGTTGAGTTATTGCGAGTATGTGCAAATGGAGGAAGTAGAAATGAAAAAGACCGATTTGAAGACCTCCAAGGTATCAAAGTCCTCCAAAAAGGAATCAAAGTCAGCAAAGAGTGATTATCCCTCCGAGAGCCTGAGTGGTTATCCTTCCAAGATTACCCTTCTGAGAGTGATAATCTTTCCGAGAGCCCTTGCTCCTGGATCTTCAGGATGCACTAAAAGATGCTGACTGCTGAATTGGTATGTTTGCAATTCAATCGCTCTGCTTTTCAAAGCACATTAAACACCATTCAATTTTTGACATTTCGATTTTCCTTCTCTGATTCTTCCTTCCGTCCAGGTTACTGCGGAGGCAAGACGTGCACATATATTTAGGGGGTGGATTATGCGCCGCATAATAGTTGTGCAGTGGTATTTCGAATGGGGTTCAACGAGAAGAAAGATTTGATCTGCATTATTGATAAGAAGAGAAAAAGAAACAGGATCATCAGTTGTTGTAAAGAGAGTGTGGTTTGAAAGTTCTAACCCAGAAGAATACATACAAGATAGAAAAATCTAAGCTAAGCGAACTAGTTCGAACTGTCTCCATCTGGCATCTTAAAACGTACAAGTATTGCATGTGTTTGTAGTCTTAAATACTTGGTGATGCATAATCATCAGGGGAATCTTTGGAGGCATTTCCTTAAGAAGGCCATTCTCAACGCACGTTGCCATAAAATGAATGCTCCTATAGAAAGTCTGACAAGGTACGTAACCAAAGAGTCTTCAAATAGCAAGCTTTGCAACAGCGCTACGAAGAGGCCGGTTTCCCCTGACTCCGTAGAAGGACAATGCAAGAGGATACCCTACAATAGATGTTTTCATTTGCGAGTCGAAAATCGTTAGTGTTGCATCAATATCATCCTTGGCGACCCAGTATTCAATCCAGAAAATCTCACGACATCACACATCATCATAAGATCAGCGCCGAGTATCCCGCCGACATCACCCAGCGCCTCGAGCACGGGCAGGTCGCCTATGTCGATATTCCGGACTCCCTCCTCCTTCAATTCAATACCAGCACAGAAATCAGCCACGGCGGTGTTCTCGGCTACCAAGTTCCATCGACGCTTTAACTGATACCGATGCGTGAGTCTCAACGCCAAGTTGTCCGCCCCCATGGCGCCGATCGCCTCGCCGCGTATCGGCTCGATTTGTGGAGAGGACGACAACGACAGCCTCATGTCCGCGACGCCCTTCCGATTGAGGAATGTGGACGCCGCGCCTGTGTCTACCAGCATCCGCACCGGCCCGCGACCGTCGAGGATGACGTTCGCGGCGTACACCCGCAACCTCGTGAGCGAGAGGGCGCCCCGGGCCGCCGCCCCGTCGTCGACGTACGACGGGCCGCGGGGGGGATTGCGATGCTCCCGGTCCAATCGTAGCTCGTCGTTGACGAAATCGAAATCCACGCACGCGAATTCGCCGAGGAAGGACAGTCCCAGTATCCCGTCCAGACCCGCCGGCAACGCGCCGATGTCCTGACACGCCGCCACGTTGTTCCCGTCGATCTCCACGCCGCCCACCGTCATCTTGGCGTCCCTCTCGTCCCACCTCGCCACCGACGTCGTCCCGAGCGACGACGATCCCGCCATTGTCATCGTGCCCGCGTTGTTCGCAATTCGTATCGTATCCGGACGTCTATCGTTCGCGCGCCTGACCGCGTTCGGCGACAGGACCAGACCGGTGCACGCCGTGTCCACCAACAGCGTCCATTCCACTATCGTCTCGTCGGAGGAGGACGACGGTTTTTTGTTCAGTAGCCGCACCTTGATCGAGGCGTACCTTCCAGGAGACGGTCGGATGTATACAGCGCCATCGTCCGCGCCGTTCCGCGCGGCGAAGACTGGCCTCGACGGTCCCAATTCGTAATACATGAACGGTGTCGTGATGGTCCATCGTACGACAACGTCGGAACCACGAGCGTTGGTGACGCCAGAAGCTGATACTTCGAAACTGGCGTCGTCATCATCGTAGTCGTCGTCGTCATCGTCGTCGTCGTACCGTCTGCGTTTCTTCTTCCTAGTCCTCCCCTCCCCCCGCGCCCCATCATCGTCATCTCCGACATCGTTCCCCGCGGTCCGTCGTTGCAGCATCCGCGCGTCGTACATCCACCGCACCAGCTCCTCCTTCTCGAAGACGTCGCGCGTGTTCATGCGGAGTGTCCAGCTCGGATTTCAGCTCCCTCGTTCGCATCGAGCGCAGGGAGTCCATCAACGACGACGATGTCGAATCGTCGACGATGGAGTAGTCGCATTCGTCGTCGCAGTCGTCGTCGCTCGAAATTTCATCGTCCGGGGAATCTCGCGCCTTCCCTCCTCGCGTCGACGCCAACGACGTCGTCGTCGTCGCCATCGTCCTCGATCGACGACGCGTCGAGGATGCAATCGCCGCGTGCTGCTTGAGGTATCGGCGATGCGAGGCACGACGACGACTACGAGCGCCATCGCCGCAGCCGACGACGGCGACGACGGACGTCGTCGTCGGTCCGATCGACAACGATCGGCCGAGTAGTCGCGCGGGCCTTGTGCTCGCGCAGTAGCAGCACGCCGCCAGGCACCACGCGAGGCCGCGTCGTTTCGGAAACATCGTCGGGTGCTGACGGATGGGTGTATGGTAATGAACTGCGGATGCGGTAAGTATCGCGTCCGCTGTTTTGAGGGGGAGACTTCCCCGCCGTCGCCCTCCCCCGGTTCCGCCTGTCCGCAGTACGATATTGTACCCAGCTCTCGCTAAAACGATCATCGGCCTCTCGCTCCCGATGGGCATAGTAGAGAGGGAGAGGGATCATCCCTCAAGTTATTCATCCGACCAAACAATGGCATCGATGCGGCCTTTCGCCCTCCTTTGCATCATTATTTCGGCTTACTCCCGCGACCATCGTCGTCTTCGTTGCGATGCATTGTCCATCGCCGGTCGGACGAGTCCCGCGCCGCATCGCGATCGCGCCATCGTCGCGGCGAGGGCGGCGTGGGCGACATCCCTCGCCAATTCCTCCCCCCCGGCGTCGTCGCGCCCGCCGTCGTCGACGATCGCATTGCGCATGGTGATGCTAACGCCCGAGAGCATCATCGAGCAGGCGTCGACGCAGAATTTGCTCGACATGATCCTCGACGAGTCCGTGCGCACGCAGAGCCGCGACCCCGTCATGATGCAGTTCAACCCCTCCCGGGGATGGATATGGCGCCAGTGGCGGGGCACGGTGTTCTCCGAGACGTGGAAGTCATGCCTCGCGAACATGGCCCTCGCGACGTCCGTGGCCTTCCTTTACGTGCTGTATCCGGGCCTGCGAGACATGTTGCAGGGCTTCTCGATACTCTGGGGTCAGCTCCTTAGCGTCACCACCTTCACGCTCACGTTCTTCCTGAATCAGAGCTACGGCCTTTGGAGGAAGTGCTACGACTACTCCCGACGGCTGCAGGGCAGGTTGAACGATCTGGGCATGACGCTCGCGGCGCACGCGACCAGGACCAAGCCCAGCAGTCCCGACGTGCCGTCGACGTACACGCCCCAGAGCCGACAGGCCCTCGAGTTGGTTTCGAGGTACGTCCGCGTCTTCAACCTCCTGACCTACGGTGAGTCTAACGAAGAAAAAAAATGACGTCGATTCGATCTTCTTCGTCTTCTTCTTCGTCTTCTTCTTCGTCTTCTTCTTCTTCTTCGCATGCGTGTGTATGATTCCGCGCCCCGCCACGCACTCGCGTCGAAATAAGTTGCGTCCATACTAATTTTGATTCCTTGCCGGTTCTTCTTCTCAGCTTCCTTCACGAGGTCGCACCGTCCGATACTCACGCCTCGGGGGATGCGACGGCTCGTCGAGAGGGGGATACTCACGTCGAGGGAACGGGAAATACTGACCGACGCCGAGGTCCCTGCCACGCAGCGTCACAACGCCGTCCTCGTATGGCTAATACGTCTATTCGTGGAGGGCCGACAGGCCGGGGTCTTCGAGGGGGGGATGGGATTCGAGGAGCAATTCCTCGAGAAGTGCCACGTGATACGCGCCCAGTACGGCGCCATAGGCGACGAATTGCAGGGACGCATGCCGTTGGCGTACGCGCACATCGTCCAGGTCCTGCTGGACGTGGTGCTGTGGATGTACCCCTTCATGGCCCTGAGCACCGGCATGGCGTGGTACATCGGCATCGTCGGCACGGGACTGCTGACGATGTTCTACCAGGGCCTTTTCGACTTGGCGAAGCAGTTCCTCGATCCGTACGATAACGAAAATTACGGCAAGGGAGACGATCCCCTGGTCATCGACACCCTGATAGCCGAGACGAACGCGGGGTCGGTGCGATGGTTGAACAGCTTCCAACAGCAGCCGTGGAACAGGCAGTCGTTGGTCGACGGCGAGCTTTCGAATTTGATACTTCCGTTGCGTGGGTATTCCGTGGAGTTCCTTGCGGAGAAGCAGGCGCAAGAGGAGAAGGAGAGGCAGGAGAGAGAGCTTGCACTCAAGGAGAAGAAGAGGAAGGAGGAGGAGAGGGATCGGCAAAGGGCCGAGGCTTTACTATTAGGATATGTTGCAAACATGAAGAATGGAACGAGCACGGTACTCGGAGAGAGACTGAATGGTTCTGCGGTGCTCACGCCGGCGGGAGAGGTCTTGATGAACAGCGACATAGTTGGCGAAGTAGAGAGTAACATGACATTCATGGAAGTTTCAGGAGGCGAAGTAGTGACAACATCGTCACTCTTTTCCCCTAGCAGCTTTGCTGCGATGAAAGCAAGTTATGCGTCAACAGACATCACAACAAATATCGCATCCGATGACCTAGCTGTTTCCGAAGAGATGCCAGTGGCTGTTGATGTCCCACCCCTAGTTGATGACACAAATGAAATATCTTGGTCCATATTAGGTAAAAATCCTAACTTCGAGGAGAGCATTGACAACATGGACAAATACAAATCATCGGCGCCGTTGCCACTTTTCAATTTTGAGTACGACGAAAGTCTCATAGATGATGATATCGACGATGATGACATTTTTACGCCGCTGCAAATCGAATGGTTTGACGAAGTTGGACCTGACGGAAAGGAATATCGTGAGTACCGCTGCATGCACTCTGAGCGGTTATTCGTGAGATAAGCATATCAATATTCTAACATCTTTTCTTTGTCTCGTGAACGAAATAGGCCTGTCGCAAATGCTTGCCGACGAAGATTGGTCCTTCAACGACGAAGGCGAAGTTGAGGACAAAGCAACGGCCGAGCCGATGACGTATGATGAGTTTACACAAAAGGCGACGGAGATTATAGAGCAGGTCGATAATGAAATTGCCGAGACAAAAGAAATCATGAGTGTTTCTCCAGGTAGAGATGCAGAGTATGATGTCAAGAACAGGGAAAGCACCCGGAGCCCTGCGTCATTCGAAACACGCCGCACGGTAGTTGATGAGCCAGTGCCACTGTATGAGTGAGTGCACATATGGAATTATGCCACCCTCTTCTCCTCTTTCCCTTGTTAGCTGTGTAGTAGATAACCAACTTTTCCTCAAAGCCAAACGAAATTAGACGGTATTTCACAATTGTGGGGGGCTCCTCCAGGAGTCCTGGAACAAAAGATGGCTGAAGACGATGACGACTCTGAGCAGGTCCTGTTAAATGATGGCATTGACTTCAGAAATATTTATTCGCTTTGGGGATCTGATGTACCGTCATGGATGAAAACTCTTGACGAAGAAGAGAAGACTCCTCTCATCCCATCGATGGAAGGACTCTCTCAACTATGGAACGGAAATATACCACCGTACGGAAAGGAGGATCCGGTTGATTGTCAATACGACTCAATAGGGGAGAGGGTTGTTGATTTTCAAGCATATGCGGGGCTGGAGTGGTGGGATGAAGTCTCCGAGGACGGAAAAGAGCTCAGACTCTCACAAATTCTCGCTGATGAGGAATATGAGGAAGCAATGATAGTAAAAGCAGCGATACCTATGACGTTTGAGCGATTCGCGGAAGAGGCTGAAAAGTTGATAGAGCTTGCAGAAGTTGAAAGGAAGGAGACTGAAGCTATCATGAAGGCGCCGCCTAACGCTGCATTTTTAGATGCAGTCGAAGATTCACCTGTGGCGTCTGTAGTCGAAGATGCCGTTGTTTCTAGTGACAAGTTTGAAGATATGATATTGTCATTGTCAGAAGAAAATAGGTTAGTTTATGATACTGATTCAATTGATGACCTTCTGGGAGGGGACGGCACTATGAGCAACAGTGTATCACCCATTTCAGATGCATATCAACAGATAGCAGATGCCACATTAATTGGAGATGTTGAATCAATTATGAAAGGTGACAGCGATTGAAGAAGATTCTACTTACATGTGACCATATAGAATGAATGATGATGCAATACAAAAAATGTAACCAAGCATGGAACAAGAAATGAGAAGTATGTTTTCCTCCTGCTGTCAGCATTTCTTAACCGTAGCACGATAAAATGAAGCTTTTATAAAATAATAATAGAGTAAATGATTACTCCTTCACCAAACCTAAGAAGTTGGTGTAAGAGGTGGCTCTCCTGCCGCGTACACAATCATGTTCGTTACAGCGAGGAAGACAGGCAAGAGACGTGGTTCTTCCCCGCAATGTCTCTTTTTTACAAGACTTTGTATTGGCAGTGGCACCCATGGTTGCGGCTTAGCGTCTTGCAAAGCGACTGGACTTGTAAATCCAGGCACTGATTCCATCTTCATCGGAAAGATTTAAGTAGGTTTCAAAAGGATGAAGGGAGGATTGATGCTCGTTTGTGGATTACACATGCTGATATCCCTTCCCACACTTGAGATGGCACCCACGGCTGTGGAATCGCAGCCCTCAGTGAGAAGATTAGATCAGGGCATTGGTATTAATAAAGACTAATGGCCTTGGCCGGGGAGGTCACGTGAACACCCTACCCCTATTCATCATGGTCTAAATACAGTTATGAGAATTATACGCTATGCTTTTGATGGTTCTGTTGAGCCATCACGTTGAAGGAGAGGCGACGTGTTTGGGTTCATGATTCGGGTTTCGCACATGAGGGCGGGAGAATTACTCCCTCCACTCACCCACAGATGAGCATATTTCCTCAGTCCCCTCTAGATCAGGCGGTCAGGATCGGCTGGTCTTGCAATCATTGCGAAGGGTAGTCATCGTATATGTCATAGAGGATGCCACCAATGAGTCTTCGGCATTTGGCGCTGTGAGTAACTTTGGTCATAAGGTCTGATAAGTTAAACCCAGTTTTGAAATGGGTAATTGCTGATTCGCCCATTGCGACTGATTCTCAAGCTGCATGGTAACAGATAGAGTTGCATTTCTTTTTCAATGTTGACTCGGCAGGTCCAGTGGAATTGGTCACTTGGGATTTGTTATCCCCAAATATGTATGAGGGTCCTGTCAGAGGAATGCCCATCATGCAGATTGTACTGCAGTCCCCTCAATTTCTCAATGCCGTGCTAGGGGCTGCACTGGAGAATTAAAATAATAATAATTTGGTCAACATATGTTTTTGTCGGTTCAAAGTTGTAGACATGTTGTGTCATATCAATAGTCACCAAGAAAATATTTAAAAAAATATCCGCAACCCATTTGTAATGGGTAAAAACACGTTTTTTTAGTCCCCAGCTTAACTATCCAAACTACATGCATATGGGGCATAAAACTTTCAGATATTGCTCTCATGTATGCCTGAAAGATGCCTGCAAAGTGCTGGGCTGTGATTTCAACTCTAAGTGGGCTGTTGGAGATACCATAGGGTGGCGGAC
>JALLAZ010000163.1:0-20577 GCA_036939755.1 Stephanodiscus triporus
GATTGCTAATTAACTTAGATTTTTGTCTTATTTAGTGAGTGTTTCTTATGCCCCGACGTTTCTTATGCCCCGACTTATGGTAGTATCACACGGGAAACGTGCGACATCGTAGGAAAAACAATTCCTACGTGCTCTGCCTAAATTATCGTCTTTCCTTTATCGTATCGTACATACGATACTCCTGCCCGAGGTGACGTGTTCTTATTGTGGTGTATCCCTTGCGTCGTCACTCTCGCGTCCTCTCACCACCCCCCGCGCCAGCTACTATTCAACCACCAAGACAATTACAATGCCACATCATTGTTCCTTAGCGAGTCTCTGATGCAGCTACGCACCTCCGAGCTGCTCGAACTGCACCATAAATTAATTAGCAGTCATCAACGACACCCCATTTTTAACAAGGTTGGAAAAAGCTCACACAATCCATACTCCTCCAAACCATGTGTATGCCAACAAGCAAGAAGTCAGGCGCCTCTACGGCAAAGCTGTCAAATATGGTCACCTCGGTCGGCGACGCGTCGTCCTCGTCCTCGACTATCCTTGCCAACAATGCCTACAACAACAATACTCGCCCGTCTAAGGAGGATACGAGGCACATCAAGGCTGTAACGTCTACTCATTCCGACTACCATCGCAACACAAACCATGACCTCCTTTGGTTTATTGGGCCGGCAATCATTTGCCAACTCCTGGGCACACCCATCTACGCCATCTACGCAATAGGAATCGCACGAATAGTCTCCACCCGACTAACTTTGACATTGCACTACCATTTCTTTGACAAGGACAACTATCTTAATAAACTTCCGCAGAAGCAACTCGAGCGTGAGGGCGACGATTACCTCGTGGGAACTCTACTGCACATGTACGCGCAAATTCCCTTACAGCTGTTGTTCCCTGCCATGTTCTTCTCCGACGCTAACGTTATTGGCGCGAGCGCGTATCGAACCCTTCTGGCGCACATATTATTGGTGGAACCTCTCTACTACGCAGCACATCGCTGGTTGCACCTTCCGGAGAACATGAAGGCCATGCACGGATTCCATCATCTTTCCATCAGCACGTTGCCAAGCACGAGCTTGGTTCAGAATTTCCATGAGCACTTTGTGTACGTTGCCGTGTTTGGCCCGGCATTCCTCGCACCATTCCTCGTATTTTGGGAAATGCACTGGACTATTATTGGGGCGTACCTAGTGCTCTTCGACCTTATCAACGCGTATGGTCACATGAACATCAAGTACCGTCATCCTATTTTCACGTCGAAGTACTCTCCATTCCAATATTTGTTCTACACGCCCGAGTTCCACCTTGGTCATCATGCCTTCTTCCGTGCCAACTATGCCCTTTTCATGCCCATGTGGGATCATATGTTTGGAACCTGGAGGGCCTACCAAAAGACGGATACGGATAACCTCCTTCCTGCCAAGCAACAAGACTTTGTCTTCATTGGGCACAATGCTGGTCTTGCTCATTTCTTGACTTGTCCGGAGTGGAATATATATGCGGCCTACGGTCCCTTTCGCACGTTCAAGTACCTTCCCTATTCAGTGGAATTCCTCTTCTGCAATTTGATAGGTGCCTTTTGCCGCACGGTCATGTCTGCCTACACTTGCTCTCGATACATGATCAACGACAAGCTTATTGGGCGTGTGATTTGCATCTGCCGCACCCCAATTGATTACATCAATCCCAAGCGCTATTCACTGGTGAACAGGGATATTGTCAAGCTTATCAAGTCTCAATACATGGCGTACGGCACCCAATGCTATGGGCTAGGCAACTTAAACAAAATGAAGCAAGTTAATGATGGTGGGCAGCTCATCTCTGATATGGTCAAGGCTGACCCTTACCTCAAGGATAAGGGTATCCGTGTTTGGACGGGTGATACCATGACTGCTGCCTCTGTTTACCATCAGCTGATTGACTTGCCTGGATTTGACAGAATCGAATCCATCTTCTTCGTTGGTGCCAATGGAAAAATCGGCAATGCTGTATGCAAACAGTTGCTTGACTCCTTTCCCAACCTGAAAATCAAGATCTACTCCTTATCACACACTTTGGACCATCCAAACGTCACGTACACATCGGACTTGGGGGATCTGTTAAATCACAAGGTGGTGGTGCTTGGAAAGCAGCTTTCCCTCAGGAAGTATGCTAAGGCCCTGGCCCCAGCGCGTGGAGCCTCTTCGAAGAAGGCGGAGATGACACCATACAAGTGCAGGCTGATCCTCGATTACACTGTGCCATACATCCCGATTGACTTGTCTGGATTCATGAACATCGAACATCACCAGATAGCTGTTTTGGAAACGTCGCCCAACACATCAAACTTCTTAAAGGGGCACTTCGATATTGGATTTGGGTTGCAGCAACATCAGATCTATCCGTGCCATGCTGGCTGCATTATCAACACCTTATATGAGAGGGACACGGATGAGGTCGGAGAAATTTGCGTTGATGACATGATGACAATGTGGAAACGTGGACAGGAGCTTGGTCTGACAAATAGGCCACTCAAACTCTGAGGTACGGGCATACGCATGAGCCCTTGCTATCGATAGGGGGGAGAACACCCAGTGTATAATAAAAACTACTAAGCTACAGCTACTTTGTAATTTCGACATTGAATCATCTACTGTCATAAGTATTTATGACAACTGCTCAGAAAGAATCTCTGTCTCACTCCTTCACACACACAAAAAGCAATGCGGCTGTAAATTGTTTATTACTTATAACTTTTATTATGAGCGATAGTTTAGACCCACCACCATACGCTGTTCAACCGCAACTCGTCACTTATGTCTAATGAACAAAACAGTGACATACACCGTACACTCACTGCTCTGAGTGCCATAAATAATGTTTATACCAAAACAAAGAACAGGCGTTCATTCATTTCTCATACCGCAAACTTGACCTCATTCTTAAATGAGCTCCCGCTGGTAGCGGCATCAATATGAGCCTGATATATCAAGGAAGTTTTATTCGAAACCTCCAAACACTTCTTCCACCTTGCCCCGACCTCCGTGCATGCCTTTCTATCACAGCTTTTTAACCATAATGCAATACGATCCTGTCCCTTTCGGATGGATACCACACATCCACATATTTCTTCCCCCGAGGCATCCATCGTTTCGCCTATCACGGCAAGGACTGTGAAGAGCCACCATTCATTGCACTTGCCAAGGTTGGAATCTTTTTTGGGTATAGTGAGTACGAATTTCCCCCCCTCCTTGTTGGCGGGATCCTCCCACATCGGCTCCACGCCCTCTTTGAAAAGGTGGTAATTGCTATTCAGTTCAAGATCACCCGATGGCTTGACGTTGTTGAAGATGGACCAGAATTCTTCCGCGGTCTGAAATGTCCCGAGGTTTTTTAGCTGATCGTGCCAATCGGTGCCTGGTGGAGCGAGGCGCGGGTTGTCGTACCACAGCGTCCAGCGGTTGTGCAGCGGGGTAGTTGTTGCCGCGGTCATAATAATGCCGGACGAGCAGTTTGTATTTATCTGCTGCCAGTTGCCAGGCTGAACTCACCGACTTTGACGTTGTCTTCGTCGTCTGGTATAGAGAGAGTGCGAAAGGGTGGACAGACCGCCGGCCTCGCTGAGAAACAAAAGAACCCTCAACGTACCATACACACGCAGGGCAGGGGACAATGAATGGAAGGATCAAACCAATTCTTAAGAATGATACATCAGACGACACCCGAATCTTCGGCCTTGGTCTGTTGCATGGTGGGGGTGCCAGGGTGTGGTAAATCGACTTTTGCTAGAACATTACGTGATTTACACCAAAATCAGTATAAGCACGATGCAGCCGTCTTATCGCTATTTAGCGAGATTGTCATCATCGACTACGATGCAATCACTAACCAAGAACTGATCGTACGAAATGGCAATGATGACGGCGATAGTTTAGACCCACATTGCATTTTTTTCGATTCGAATGACCTCGCCGCTTGGAGAAAAGGTCGAGTAACAGCGTTAGAAAAGCTCAAGAAGACACTAGCTACTCATTTTTCAGGTGGTGGAAACGCATCTACCTCATTAATAATATTAGATGACAACTTCCATCTGCGTTCCATGAGAAGAGAAATCTACCGATCATGTCAAGAGATCATCAAAATGTATCCTCGAGCAAAGATAGGATTTTCTGTCTTATATTTCAGAACCCCACTCGAAGTATGCGTCCAACGAAACTACTTGCGAAGCGGGAAAGATCGTGTGCCCCTAGACGTGATTAACCGAATGGCATCGGTATTAGAACCGCCAGATGAAACGAAATCATCTGCTTCTTTTGAACGCTTTCATGCATCGATTGATAATGCAGACGACATTGTTGATAATATGAAGGAGAGAAAAAAAATTCATGAATGCCTCCGTCTATCACTTCAGTCGCCGATCCTTCCAAAGAATGAATTGTCGCATGAACAAATTTCTCAGCTAGAACATGATCGAATACGAGAAAGAGACAAAACTCTTAAATGTGAAATCCAACGAATTGATCAATTGTTAAGAAAGCTGGTTGGGGCAGTGGGCGGTGTAGAAAAGAAACGGAGCAGGGAAGCAAATGAAATACGAAAGTCGATGTTGGAGATGATACGGCAGCATGATGTGGTCGATATGGGGCATGACTATATTATTCGGCATTTTGCATGCTCAATACTAGGCACAGAATTAAACAGTGATTGGCATTATTTGGAAAATCCTCTTGTGCTGTCCATCAAAGATGCATACCAGCAATTTGAACAGGAGGGCATGACAGTGATGCACTCTTCACAGGAACATGATAGTACCACAAATGAATAAGTAAAAAAACCAATGCGATTTCATTTGCAAGCGAGGAACATGCTGGTGTGTCAGAGAAAAGGAAGCTTTGCTAGCTGCACTGGCAACCCATCGTTTGCAACAAAAACGTATTGATTGTAAGCATTTCCACCTTTCAAGTATAAATCTTTCACCTCCTTTGTGAGTTCTCCTTGACTTGGCGCCTTTCCACCAATACCAAACAGACCACCACCACTTTTCTCCTCCCCTAGTGCAATGCGTGCCGCCTTATTCAACCCTTGCACCACTTCTCTTAGCTTGTCGACTTCTGTTTTCATCGCTTTCGTTTTGGGAGAGATACTAGAATCAGAAAATGTAGCCGCGAACAAATCCATCGCAGAAAGTACCCGGCTGTCGCTGAAGCCACCTGCAAGGGCTGCTCGTTTCGCGGTGCCTCCATCTGGCAACGTCCGGTCCTCTTTGGATTTCTTGGGCGGTTCAGCGGTGGCAGACTCGATGGCTTTCCAATCGCCCTTGGAAATTGCCAAGAACAGTTGACCCTTATAGAACTTGCCTCCGTCGACGATGCGAGGAGAGTAACGATCATACGCAGACTCGAGAGTCGCGCGACCTCGAGCGTAGGCTGGCTCCAGTGGGTTGACGATCACAGCGCTGGCAACTGCAACGGCCGCGGTAGAAATGAAGTCCCCGCGTGTTTGCGTCGCTTCCTCCAATTCTGTCGTCGAATGACCATAGTTGGCCATGTGACGAGACGGACAGAACGCCGAGGCTGGTGACGATGCCGTTGCTACAAGTGCAATCGGTAGTATGCCGAAGAGCTTCATGGTATGTAAGAAAAATAATAAATCACAGAGTATGAATTTTCTTGACACCTGAGTTCCTGCGACGTCAGTGCGGGGGTGGAGTCTTCCCCCCAGCCCTGCTACCCCCCGACCTCCCCTTTGATCCTCTCTCTCTTTCTTTCATCAGCCACAACTCACAACCCCGCCGCACACAAACATCATCTAACAACTGCACCACTCGACCCACCCCTTCGCGCTGTCAACTGACTAGCGACCGCAGGCGCTCAGCAATAGCGCACAGCACCCACACATCATCATCTCAACCATGATCACCCTATTGCTTCTCATAGTTACATGGGGGATCTCATCTTGCTCATCAACTCTCGCGTTTGTGCCCACTCAGACCTACGCCAACTATGCACTTCACGGTCAGTCTTCACCAATAGCCAGGGACTTAACATTCAACAGGGACGAAAAATCAATACGGCGCATTGACCGTGACAAAGCATTTACCGCTCAAAGAGTGATGGTCTCGCGCATGGTAGCGAGCACAAACAATAACGACGAGGTAGAAGGGGAGGTCGACACGAAGAAGAGCGTGCGCGATGAAATATTTTGGGCGAAACAACGAGCCCTGGCGGCGGAAATGTCCGCCAAGACGGATGCCGTATTGAAAAGGGAGATGCAGGAAAAGTTTGCGATGCGACGCTTGGCATTGACGTCTGATACTTTCTACTTTTCCATTCTCATTGGATGCTTTTTGTGGTTGGTTTCTCCCAATCCCTTCGTCGCCATTTCTTACCTATTCGGGGCGCTTTCGGGGACGGCATACTCGTACGGCTTGGGGAAGTATGTGGAATCCATCGGAGGGTCAATCGACGATACCGACGTGGAGGGCGCCGGGGTTGGTCAAGCCCGTTTCGCATTTCTCATTTTGTTGTTCGTCGTCGTGGGCAAATTTCGGTCGGAGGGTCTTCTTGAATTACCGAGTATCATGGGGTTCTTCACGTATCAACTTGCCAGTTTATCGCAGGGCTTGAGGGACATCGATGACTAGGTAGGAGTAATTCGAAAAGAAAGTCAGCCTACTTTCAATTACACGCAGTCACATGAATAGGCATGGCAAGAAAATGGCTCGTAATGTGTAAAAAAGTGATGTGCATACGGTGCTTCTTAGCTTGCCAGCTATGGTACCGACTGCAGACAGTCGATCGGCGGGCCGTTTGAGACTGAGTTCTAAGAACGGACGCTGGGATGTCTCGTAGCAACATTTTTGGCTGGCCTCATCTTTACTGGATCGACCGCTGGCTCTCGTGGACTTGATGCCCTCCTTCTTGACTCTCCAGTCCAACCAAATAGACCAAATAGCAGGTAGAGTAGACCACAAACCATCAAACCTCTCGAGGATACACTTAGAACTGCAAGGCAAACCTTGTTAGTGATGCTTCTCACGGAAGAAATCTTCCACCCAGCAGTTCCCCCTTGCAACTCGTATCCGGACACTACTGGCTGAAGTCCTCCGCGGATGCCTTGCAACTCGACAAGAATCTGTTCCAAAGTTTTGTTCGAGCTCATGCACGAATCAAGAAGGCCAATGAACGAGATGAGATATCCTTTGTGAAGAAAGTTGTCCAGAGTTTTCTTCGGAACAATGATTGGAACTTCAATGTCCAACTCCACAATGATCAATACCAGATGAAAAGCTGCCATATAACACCGCACAATCCACAGAACAGGGCTACTAAGCATGTAATAGACTATGGTCATCCTACCACTAAATATTGTGACTGCTCCAGCAAGTATTGACGCAGTAGAAAACAGAATGACCATAACGCGTAGTATCCCAAACCAGAGGCGCGAATATGCTTTGTTATATGGCGACGACGGATACTCGCGTTCATCTGACACATTGGGACATTTCTTTGACACATCTATCGGGCGTTGGCTCTCAGGCGTTTGCAGCTGCGATGCTCGTGGATTGCTCCGACCTGAACACATGCTTACCACGTCATTACTTGATCTCTTTACCTGAAGAGAGCCTGTAGTGTGCTCTCCAACCCTCGTACTCGGCTTTGGGCTGTGTTGGTGCAACTTATCGTACTGTGTGTTTCTGGTAGCATTTGACGACGGGAGTTGATCGTCATATGTCTTGAATCGCGAGAGTAAATCTTTCTTCGTTCTGTCGATAGCGGACGTAGTAATGTGTGGAGCTGACCTGTCCAAACCAACACCAACTTCGATTCTCTCACATTTACCTGGAGTTTCGTCGTTGTACAACCCTGCCATGCACTCAACGGACCCGTCCATGTGGGCATTATTGGTCGATGTCATCTCCTTTGCGCAAGGGGGGGACCAAAAGATAAAAAATAAAAAAAACGCATCGTACGCCAGAGTTTAAATTGAGAAAGGTAAATATAACAATAATATTTAAGTCTAAGATTTGTTACCTTTAGGCTACGACTAGCTAATCATATCGGCCAAAGTGACATCCGCTCTTAACTGTCAGTACAGCGAATCTTCTTCTTGGTGTTCGTGAACTCTACCTGCTGTTAAAACACGCAATACAAAACATGTGGCCTCATGCTGCATATGTTAGCGCAAGAGCCTTCTTAAGGCGATCACATGCTTCGATCACAGTATCTCTTGGTGCAAAAGCACTCAAACGAAGGTATCCGTCTCCTCCTGGGCCGAAACCAGCTCCAGGTATGGTCACAACCTGTGCCTTCTCCAAAATCTCCGTGAAGGCATCCCAGCTACCCTTTCCATCGGGCAACTTGACAAACACATATGGAGCATCAGTACCTCCATACACTTTGTATCCGATGCTTGTCATGGCCTCCTTGAGCAACTTCGCATTCTCCATGTAATAATCAATCAAGGTATCGATCTCGGCCAAACCCTCATCATCAAGACATGCCAGTCCTCCACCCTGGACAATATTGGACGCGCCGTTGAATGCGGTGGTCATGACACGGTTAAAGTCATCTCGTACCTTGGAACCATCAGCGAATGACAATTCATCTGGAACAACCACCCAACCAAGGCGAACACCGGTGAACCCGGCGTACTTCGAGAATGAATTGACCTCAATGGCAACCTCCCGCGCACCATCAATCTCAAAGATGCTCTTAGGCACGCCTTCAGATCGAATGAAGGGAGCATATGCGGCATCGAATACCAATATACTTCCTCGTTCTTTGCATACCTTCACGAGTGTTTCCAATTGTTCTTTATTGGCAGCAGCACCAGTGGGGTTGTTGGGACTGCAAAAGTACACAATATCGGCGCGCGGGATATTTTCAATATCGGGGAAGAAGTCGTTCTCGGCCGTGCAGGGCATGTAGACGATGTTATCGTATTGTTTAGTGTCGGGATTGATGTTGCCAGTTTGACCCATCATTACCGAAGTATCCTGATTGTGACGAGAACAGTTGATGCGTTAATCGCGATCAGCGTCTTTCGGGAGAAAAACAAGTATTTCACATTCAATCAAAACATCAAAGCCTTTATTGTTAATAAAAACTTACGACATAGACTGGGTAGGAAGGGTCCTGAGCAAGGACAAATATTGTGGCACAAAGCGAGTAAGATTTTTATAACGACCGTAGTATTTGTAAGCAATGCAATCAACTCACCTGGACAGCTGTGGTAACTCCGGGCCCGAACACCTGCTGAATCCTCATGATATCACACTTGGCACCATCGCTCACAAACACCTCGCTATCCTTAATGATCCCTCCGTACAATTTCTCGGCAATTTTGGCACGCAACGGACCCATGCCCTGCTCGGCGCCGTAACCTGAGTATCCATCCTTGGTTCCGAGCTTGGCCGCCGACGTAACAAGACCCCCGAGGATGTGCTCGGGTATAGGTTGGGTGGTGTCGCCGATGCCAAGCGAGATGATGCGACTGGCCATGTCAGGATTTTCGGCAAGGTAGGCATTGCGACGACGGCCGATTTCCGGGAAGAGGTATCCGCCGACGAGTTTGGCGAAGTTGGGGTTGCGGGTAACTCCGGACATGGAGAGGGCGGTGTTGCTGCTGCCGCTGCTGGCGGTGTTGGTTGAGAAGGATGGAGCAAAGGCCGAGGCCGATGCGATCATCAGGGAGACGATGACGCTTGAGAACTGCATGTTTGGTTTTCGTTGTCTATGTAATGGATGTAGGGGATGGTGATAATTACTCCTATGATTTGAGTGTGTTGTTTTTTGTGGTTGTGGTGTGACGTTTTGTCGACCGCGCGCTGAAGCCAGAAGAGAGAGAGAGTGTGAGTGTTCTGTGTATGTACAACACGGTACCACACTACTTACGGTAGATATACTCCTAAGTAAGGAGAGTTAGAGTACACCTCTACATTGGAATTTGTTGCTTATCGCCATAATTTCGCCAACAATCTACACTGATACGATACACGATATCACGAAGAAGGAAGTCCTCTCTTGTGTGGGACGATGGCTGGACACTCCTTCCCGGCGGCGCTGACATTACTACTTTTGCACTCAACAACTGCATTTTACAATTTTCAAGGCATGTCAAAAAACCAACAAAGCGTCTCCTTGAGAGCGGGCTCCAACACTATGGAAATCATTCAGACACGCCTAGCCGCCCTAGATCTTGCCCTCCCTCCGCCAGGGGCGCCGAAGGCGAACTATGTAAGTGAAAGCCGAGCGGCCTCAAGATGTGAAAGCCTTTCTTTGATGAAAAGTATTCATGCAGACTACTCTTGATTTTTTCGCAGCATCTTATTCACCGGGATGGCGATCTCTTATATCTAAGTGGTCATTTGCCACTGAAGACAGATGGTACATTGGTTATTGGTGCGTGTGCACCTTCTAATGTGATTGCAGGGGATCAGTCTGAGAAGTGGCTATCCACGGAGCAGGGTTATGAAGCCGCGAAACACTGCGCACTCAATCTACTATCCACCCTCCAATCCTATCTCTCAACTCATGTGACAACTACCGAATCTGCTTCGGGTGTCAAAGAAGCGGCCGATTTATCAAATATTGTCAAGATTGTCAAGTTATTTGGGATAGTAAGATCGCATGACGAATTTGTCGAGCAACATTTAGTGATGAATGGTGCAAGTGATCTTTTGGGACAAGTGTTGGGATCTGACGTGGGTGGATGTCATGCTCGGAGTGCCATAGGCGCAAACAGTCTACCTCTAGGTAAGATGTGAAAGGATGGCAATATTAAAGAAAAATGAATCCGTTGAAGCTAACCTTTATAGTTTTTGCTTATCTCTCTCAGGTATTTGCGTCGAGGTAGAAATGATAGCAAAGATCTCTGATGAGTGAAAAACATCAGATCTTGAGTCAGAGATGGATTTCAAGAACGTAGAGGAAGTGGGGGTGGGGCGATGTAGGAAGCAAGTTGGTCAAACACATATGATTATTATTAGGAGTAACATGGCACAATAACTTTCGCAAAAGACCACAGTGTCAAGACCTCTTCTTTTTCTCTATTTCTTCCACACGTTCTTGGATAAGACTTATCCGCTTTAAAAGCGAATGGTTGGGAGGTAATTCGATTTCGAGTATCTGGCGCAAAAACTTCCTCGCTTTTTTTGGCTTACCCTGCCAGAGGGCAATAAACGCCAAGTTGGTTTTCAGTGACGCCACGTCCACCCGATAGGTCCATGGATCATCCAATGCTACAAAGCATTCCAATGCGTCCTCAAACTCGAACTTGGCTGCATCAATAATTGGCTTACTTTCAGCAGGGGGCAAACCTTCTGCTTCTTCCAAAAGCAATAATTGAAGATTCGATACATTCCTCAAAGTATGAGGGTGTGTCTCGCCCAGATCTGACTTGCAACTCTGCAGCGCTGTGATAGAGAAAGATGAGATGAAAAAATCAACCATATGAATAGATCCATTAACAAAGACTCGAAGAAGTGCTTACCAAGCTTGGCAAAGTTTTTCGCTCGAGAAAGGTCACCCTTCTGTTTATACACCCTTGTCATTAAGTTCCATACATCAGCCTTAAGCAAAGTAATCGATTTCCCTTCCCTTTCGGATAGAGCTTCCAGTGCATCTTCAAACGAGGCAATAGCCTTGTCATATTGACCCATTACAAAGTACGTCAGACCAATATGCTTCTTCACTTGCACAAAAGATATCACATCATCGTCCTCAACTACATCGAGAGAATTCTCAAAGTACTTCAGTGCGTCATTTTGCCTGCCCTCCGAAACGGCGAGGTTGCCCAGAGTAAGGTACATACTAACTTTAACGTCATCGGCAAATGCGGAGGTTGTTTCTGCGATTTTATGAAGAATTTCTTTCGCCTCTGCTACCTCTCCCATTTTGATTAACAAATGACTCTTATTGAAAAGTGCCAAGAAGAATAACTTCGACTGGTTCAATGCCTTGGTCTTGAGCAGCCTACCATATAACTCCATGGCCTTACTTACGTCCCCTTTGGCGGATAGAGCATTTGCCAAATTTAATGATATTTCTGTTTTCATCTCGGGGGTGTCAGCTGCAAGCAGTGCTTGACGAAAGCAATGAATTGCTTTATCTGCCTGCCCCTCATCTGAGAATAATTTGCCCGCCGAATTGTGGATGAGGACTGCAGACACAGGAAAATTATCATCGCTCTTGTCCATCTTATCCAACAGTATCGAATATTCCGCGAGTGCTTTGTTCTTATCCCCCAGGGATTGGGTTGCGGCCGCCACTGCCCACGTTGATTCCAATACAGATTTATTCCTTCCGTCGTACAAACCCCTCCTCACGTCAAGGGCTTCATTCAATAAGGGCAGCGCTGCGGTAGGCTGATTTTTGTACGCCAGAAGACATCCCAATTTGTGCATAGTGTCACTTCTCAGTTCGTCGTTGTCGCGAAGCGTCTCGACGAATGCAAGCTTTTTCTCGAAAATCTGTATCGCCTTGTCCATGTGGCCTATCTTCAGGTATGTCGCTGCACACGTATCAAGGGCCAAAACATGATCCATATCATCCACAATCAAGCGGCCGCCATCCGATGATTCAAGTTTGGCTAATTCTAAATATTTGGTGACCTCGTCATGAGCCTTGTGGTAATTTTTTAACGTCACCAATAAGGCCGCATTTTGAATCAATGCAGAATTGTACTCCCGGCTGTCGGAGCCTTTCGCCTTCGCAAGCATGGGGAGAAGTTCACCGTACTGCTCAGATGCATCTATCCATTTTCTTGTCTTGGAAAGGAAGATTGCTCGTAATTGTTGACATTGGCAGAGAAGGTTGACTCGTTCAAATGGCAGAGCATCCGCATCGAGGGATTTGACCCCGGATGAGAGTCTTCGGATGGCGTCAGCTAGTGTAGTTGCACCTTTCGAAAAATTTTCATCCTCTCCGTGCAGATATGCGACCTTCAACAGCTGCCGACAAGCGGGAATAATTCGATCATTTCCTGCTAAAATTTTGTACAACCTCGTCCTCTGCTCGATGGCCGATGCATAATCCTTTAATGACTCGAATTCAATCGCCATGAGCTTATGTCCCTTTATACAACCCCGAAAGGCCAATTTTAAATCAGGCCCCGTGTCCTCATATTCTTTCATCACGGAATAGACTGCCTCGTACGCTCCTGTTGCCAGGCTTACCTTTTTGCCCTGAAGCGCACTATCAGCCACCAGCATCATACACGTCACCCACTCCGCGCGAAACTTCTCACTCTTCACCATGCCCCCTTCCTGGAGGGAAGTCAAGTGCTTCAACGCCGTGTGGTGGTTATTGCGCTCCAAATGGGTCATGGCCACTTCACATTCTTTTGTGATTATAGGATCCTTGAAGTGATAGAATAAAAAATCATCCTTGAAGTCATGCTCACGAAGCACATGCTCCAAATGTCCCGTGCTCAATAACTCTCTTCCAATCTTGACGGCCTCCGAGCGCGACGACGCCAGCTGGTTCTCGACCATATAATCCACCATCTCGGACCCGACGAAGCATGAGGGATATGTTTTCATGCGGTATTTCCGATCTTTCACGTCTAACTTCCTTAGTAAAGTGCTTGCGACGTTGTTTAGAAACGCGACTCTCTCGGGGTCCAGGTGGAGAAGTATCCCTTGTAGCCCCTGTTGTAGCCCCTGCTGTAACCCCTGTTGAATACCCTGATGGATACCCTGAACACCCTCGATTGGGATCGCCGCGAGACCGGCGAGGTTGGTTTTGATCTTGCGTCTGTGGGTATCAAACTTTGAACCATTGCTTTTCGACTCCGACGTCATCGTGTCGGCACCCACGGCCATCGCGGCCGCCGCCGCTCCCCCAGCAACACCCATACCTAAAAGGGCTCTTGACTTGACATTCCCCTGCTGCTGATACTTCTGCATCGTCCGATTGGCCTGGTTGGAGGTGGGGTGAACGGACTTCCCGCGCGGCATCAACTTTGCCACCTCTTGCAGCCTCTCGTCCACGCGCTCCAGCATCGCCTTGATGTTGTCGGGCGCGTCCTCGGCGGCGACGTTCCCGAGCAGCCGTCGCGACTCCTCGTAGTGGCCCATCGCGAGGCCCTTGTCCACAACGGCCGGGTTGGCTAAGTAGCAATCCCCGAGCTTCTCGCGGACCCCGGCGATCGCGAACAGGACATCGTTCGTGTACTCCATCCCGTTGTGCCCGTGCAGCTGTATGTGGCAGTAGAGCGAGTGCTCGAGGTTGTCCTGCGCCTTTGCATAATCCCCCGTCTTCAGGTAGATGAGGCCTATGTTGAAACGCGACTTGGCGTCCTTGACCAGGCGGTCCGAGTCCGCCTTGATTTTCTTGGATACGGAGGAAGACGCCATGCTGGGAGATGTGCCGACCGACCCCACTGACCTGTCGTCGGCCGCCATGGCCCCGGGGGACGACAGGGGAGCCGTGTTCTTGCTCGCGCGCGCGACGGTCTCCTTGGATGCCGATGCACTATTCTTGCCCCGAAAGAATTTGGAGCGGAAGACGGCGCTCGTCTTAGATACTCCGGAAGCTACCGACGTTTCGTCGTGGGAAAGCTCCGAGACTGAGTCGGATATGGAATCGCCTCCCCCGGAGCCCCTTGTCTTTTTGAACTTCACCATAGTTAATCTACTTCTTTATGTCCGACGGCGTGCGCGGCGACTGCCGGCTCGACAAGGTTAACTATGGAATTGATTAGAATGGAAGGCACCTTCACTTATTGTAGCAACACACACTTCTTAATACGTATCTTCGCTGAGAGATGATACAAAAATCTCATCATGACCCACGACCCACACACAAAAAAGACAAAAGCCCCCGCCCCTCCCGCCCTCTCTACTCTCTCGCTAAGAGTCAATAAGGGTTCGCTAAGGGTTAATAAGAGCTAGCTCTTGCTTTCTCGGGACTGGCTTTTCGCACGATCCGTGCATACCGCCTCTGTAGCTCTAAAATATTAGATACCATGTGTCACACTTCTAGTGGAATGTGTGACTGGATGGCACAGGGAACAATGAGAAGTTCGATAAAAAGGGAGGAAAGAAAAGCGCGTATCGTACGACGACACGACGATGATGAGCGGTACCATGGATGGAGAAGAGGGAACGGCGCAGCGTCAAGAGTCACCAACACCGACGACCGACTTGTTGGGTCTTGATGAGATTCGTCGCAATTCCGCTGCGAATCAGCATCAGAAGCAGGATAATGAGCAGGCGATGATTGAAGTCAAGGTAGTCGAGTTAGGGAGTGCGCTGTATGGAGGAGAACCCAAATCGTATAGAGGCCCGCGGAAACAGTCGTCGATTTCGCGATTACTGGCCGGCACCTCGAGCGTGAGCCCTGGCGGTTATGGTCGTGCTCGGGGCGGGGTTCGATCGGGCGAAAAGATGTATAAAGGGCGGATGAACCAGGCATCGCAACAGCAGCCGCAACACGAGCAACAGCAACAGCTAGAGCAGCAGCAGCAGCGTCGCCAACCGGACAACATTGACAAAGCGAGACAGCAGCAAGTGGCTAATGATCATTCAAAATTCGGAGCCGCGCCGTGGGCAAATATACGACGTCGGTCACGGGATGGCGCAGATAAGATCCGTCGTCGATTGACTTCAGGGCCGACGACAGAACGAGTGCAACAGGCTCAAAAAGATTCCGAAGAGCAACAGGCCGAGATAGCACAACTTCGACTAATAAGAAGACAAGCCAAACAAAAAGAGGAGCTTGAACGACTGGAAAAGCGATCACAGCGAAAGGAATTGCTCCGGCAGTCCAGCTCACGTCGCAATTGCACAACCTCTGCTATGATTGTTCCGTTCCAAAAGCAAATGCTAGAAGAAATCGACGATGATTCGACTATTATTAGCGGTAAAAGAAATGAACATCGAACAGAAAATCAAGAGACAAATGATAAACATATGAATGGTCTAGAGGGGAATGGCAATGGACATGACGACAATACCAACGTGAAGGAGCAGGGCAATAATGAAACAATCTCTATGAGAGAAGCGCTGGCAAAATCACTTAACGTTTCGGAAGGATTCGCAAATGATATAGCTCCTTCAGCTGTCCGAAGGCCAATGGAAAAGCGCCGTTCGTTGGACTCGTCGTTGTCATTAAGACTGACGGCATCATTGATAACTGGGGAAGGAACGTACCGTGTTGAAGATCCTGCAGAAAAATTTCCCAACCGACAGCCAGGGCGACAGCGCCGTTCGTTGGACTCGTCAATGAAACTAGCAGAAGCCACCGAGGCTTTGATTCTTCCGCATGATACCAGGCCACGACGTCGGTCCAGCTCCTGTGACACATATGAACTATCGAATCGATTGGACCATCTTTTTAAGCCGACGGAAGAGGAGATTATACAGCGGGCGACGGGAGAAATTTCGAAGCGGTCTGAAGATGACATGATGCTTGATTGGAATAAAAAGTTCAACTCCCGTGAAAATTTGAAAGAGTGCGGTGGCGGTGTGGATTATGGACCCATGAAAAGAAAGGATTCGACTAATGGGATGGATATGCTGGATAAGATGGACATCAAGAAAAACAATGAAAGCGATGCCGTGAAGACTATTCCCGGACGCTTCAATAGACACAGTCCCGATGTCAAGACAATTGATTCGACCAGAGAAAAAGGTCAAAGTAGAACAGGAGATGTTCCAGAAGTGAGGGAGAACAGGAGGAGACACAGTTCGATAGATTTTCGTCCCGATCATGGTGCTCGATCTCAACGCGAAGAAAGTAACGGAAGGACTTCGAAACCCTCGACGCGGTTGAATAAACAAGTACCCAGTCCAGTAGCAGCGAAATGGAAGCAGAAAAGATTGTCTACAATACTCAATTCCGAACACCGTGCTCGGTCTCAGAATGGGGACGAAGAGAGTTCCAAGAAAGGTTCCCAGAAAAGTTCACAGAAAAGTTCCCAGAAAAGAGACCCTAGTCAACAGAGAGGTTCTCAAGCATCAAGTGAGAAGGGAAACAACAGGAGTGATAAGAGAAGAATGTCTACAAAACTCAATGTGTCCGAACACCGTGCTCATTCTCAGAGTGAGGATGAAGAGAGTTCCAAGAAAATTTCCAATAAAAAAGACCTTTGTCAACAGAGAGGTGCTCAAGCAGCAAGTGAGACGAGAAATAGCAGGAGTGATAAGAGAAGAGAACAGATTTTGGACAGAGGCATCCTCGGCGCCAAAATGAAAGACCAGAGTGATAAGGGTGGGAGGGAAAAGACTAGCTTCTTGTCTAGGCGGTTTAACGTATCTCCCCTGGCGATCTGTACCATGTGTCTGTGCTATTCGCTGAGCATAGTGCTTTGTGCTTGGTTGGGTTTTTTTCTTCACATGACATTCTTTTCGGGCATGTATCCATCAAGCGTCGATCAAAGTTATGATGATCCAGAATTGATTGGTACCAGTCCATCACTCAGACCGTCACATGGCCCTGACCAAAATGCCACCAACTATGATGCTAACATAGCAACGAAAGTATCAAATTCGTCGATGGCTCCAAGCCTTCTACCATTCACAAGACCTTCATCGATGCCGACAACATCATCCCCTTCGATTAATCCATCTACATATCCAACTTCAACACCCTCTTTGTCGAATCAACCAACGCTGAATCCGTCCGACTCACCGTCATCCAGCCCAACGGGTATTCCAGGATGTCCTGACGCACTCCAAAATTGGGTACCACTCGATGAGGATGACTTACTTATATTGAAGTATGAGGTTGTCGTCTATCAAGGTGCAATGAGTTCTGCACTTGGAGGTGGCTTATTATGTGTATCATTAGAATATGCTGGTTCCGCCGGGTGGATCGGCCTAGCCTTTTCGGAGGCAAGCAGAGATCCACATTTTGGAGTGAAAGAGGCCATAATTGGCATACCCGGACTCCCAAACTCTGTTGCAGTTGCCGAGGGTGGCAGTGCGAGTTTGGGACAACAAAGTAATGTAGCATTGGAGAATGGACCTGCATTCGTAAATCCGGCTAAGTATTTAATCCCAGCGGGCGGGACAGGAAAGGATGGGTACAGTGGACCAAGTTTAAACTTGTTGGTCGATGTGGATAGACAAACATTGGTCAATGGATCAGTTTCTGTTGTTGTTGATCAACAGTCTGGCGGTATTATTTCTGGACAAAACCAACAAAAAACTCGATTGTCCTTTGTGAAGTATTTACGAGAACTGAACGAGATTATGATTGATCCTTACGGATCGACCCTCTTGCTGTATGTTGTTGCTTCGTTGGACAGTGAGGGTGAATACGATGGCAATCCTGAATGGCAGTCCACTACTCTGACTTTACTGGCAAATAGCTCAACTGTGAAGGGGTATGTTAGAAAAAGAACTCGGCAACACCATGAGATCCCTAACCATTAATTCATCAAAGTGAGATTATTCATTATTTAGACATTTGCCCTGGGGGGTTGCGGGAAAGCTGCCTATAGCAGTAATGCTTTCTTACAATGTTTGGCTACCTAACAACACTAACAAATCAAGTTGGTTTTGGATGAAATCTTGAATTATGAGCTTTATCACTAGCTAACGCTAACAAAAGGAAAAAATGTGCATGGAGGAATCCTCCAGCCTACGCCTCGAAAGCCCATAAAATGTGAGCTTGAGATCTTTTGCTTCAGTAGAAGCGCATAGGTCTTGGTATGAATAACCTCTCCGCGAGATGTCAAGGCAGAGAGGGAAGAATTGGATGGCTCCCTTGAATTCCTCCTTTTCTTGAATTGTAGATTTGCAGGACGGTCCACAGGAAAGTTCTGAGAGGAGAGAACGAGAAGAAGGTGTCAAAAGAAGCCGTCGAAATCGTGAAGGGAAGGAAAGGCTTGGGGATATGTGGTTCCCACAGGTCACACAGGTCATTCGCAGTTGCTGTAGAAACCTTAAGGAGTTCCTCTAGGTAGGTATGTGGGTCAAGTGGTTGGACTGAAGGTAAGAAAAGTGGAAGGTTAGCAGCTATACTCCCCCTCAAAAAAGCTTCCTTGGCCTACCAGCTCATAAGCTTTTCTTGCAATCTAGCAAACTTGACCCCACTGAGATCTTTTGTAAAAAGGTTGCCGAGTTGGTCATTGGAACTAAAATGGGCCAATTGTATGCGACGGGGACCAATGTGTTCCCGAAACCAGTGGTACATTATTGCATAGTGTTTTGATCGTGGTGTCATTTGGCAAGGTTCCAACTTGCCGAGGTTCAGGGCACCAGCGTTATCTTCATGAACGCGTGTGTGCATATTTGTTGTTTCGTTTAGTACTGTGTCCATCTTGAAAATAGAGCATATTTCTTTTGTCAAATCAATTAACGGAAACAGATCCCTGCAGGATGTACTCAAGGCAACATATTCTGCTTCCATTGTGGAAAGAGCTATCTCCGTTTGGAGGCGGCTTTTCCATAGGACAGGACAATCGGCAAGATTGATAACATACCCAGTCCTACTCCGCACACAATGAGGGTCTTGTACATTTTCCCTATTCCACAATCCTGCAAAATCAGCATCAGGATAGCAATCGATCTTTAATGTCTCACTTGGCGTAAGTATGAGCCCTTTGTCCAAAGTACCTTTGAGATATCTTCCAATTCGTTTAAGAGCATTTTCGTGAGACAGTTTTGGCGAGTGAGTGTATCGAGCACATTGATGAGTGGCAAAGGAGATGTCCAGACGACTATGTTCCAGATAGAGAAGCATCCCGATGATGCTTTGGTAGTTGATGTGTCCACTTGCATTTTCGCCATTGACATCTTTTCCTAAGGCTGCTGTTTCAGCAGGAGTATCACGTGATGTAGAGTTCTTGGAGTCAGGTCCAAGGGCTTCAATAATATGTTGCGTAAGGCCCAGTTGCTGTAGAATGACTTGATTGCCTTCGTGTTGGATGTTGATCCCGAGGTAGCCTTCTGCAGTGCCCTCTTTCTTGAGCAAGACCTCGTCTTGTTGTAATGCCTCAATAAGGTTGTCTATTTGACTCTTGTGACCTCTTCGACCGTATATCAAAATGTCACCAACGTAAATAATCACTATCAATTTGTCATTCATGAAAAGACAAGGGTCATTTTTTGAAGGATTCAGGCCAAGTTTGATCAGGCGTTCACTGAAGTATTCAAAAAAATATTGCGGAGATTACTTCAATCCATACAACGTTCGTTTAAGGTGCAAAACTTCATCGCTGCTGCCTCTGTGGAATCCACGCGGTTGGCGTACATAAATCTCCTCAGTGATCGGCACTCTTCCATGGATAAAAGCTGTGGTTATGTCATATTGCACAGAGACAAGATCTAATTTTGCAGCAAGAACCATGACAATTCGAACCGTTGACCACATAACCACTGAAGCCCACGTTTCAAAATAGTCTATACCTTCCATTTGCATGTCTCCGCGAGCACAGAAGCGCGCTTTAAACTTTTTAACGTGTCCATCGGGGTATCCCTTGATCTTGAAGGCCCATGTACTGCGGAGGACGTTCTTGCCAGGATTAGGGACTGACCTAGGCTGGTGGACAACTTCTCTCCTGAAACGAAATATCACGGATGAGAGTAGAGTGGCATGTAGTTCAGGTCAGGAAGAGAAAATTATGAGCTTAGTTTAAGGTTCT
>JALLAZ010000164.1:0-20675 GCA_036939755.1 Stephanodiscus triporus
GAGCCTCGTTGACAACCGAACCTGCTACTCTCGGAATTATGAAGTCCTTTATTGGAACCATCGTGTCGTTTGCTGCTCTCATTAGCAACGCATTGGCCTTCGCCCCAGGAAATGCCTTCGGCGTTCATAAATCAGCGGCTGTTATACCCAAACCGTCCTTTGGAAACGCGCAGGGGGCGTCTTACATTGCAGATAATCAGGCCAGGGCCATCCAAAGGCAACGTAGTTCGGTGGCTTCTGTCCAAACTATGGGACTCTTTGGACTTGGCGGTCCCGAGATTGCCATTATTCTCATCGCCGGGGCGTTCTTACTTGGCCCACAAAAATTGGCCGAGCTTGGGAAGGAAGCTGGAAAGATGGCTGGAGAGCTGAAAGAGGTACCAAAGGAGTTCCAACAGGGATTGGCCGAGGGGGAGAAAGAGGCGCAGCGGATGAAGAAGGAAATCGCGGATTCTATCAAGGATGCCGATAAGGTGGAAACCTGATTTTCATGCTACGAATCGAGCCTGCTTTTAGCACTACCTATCTCTTCAGAATATTTCCACATGCTTGGGGTGGTCTTTGTAATGATAATTCCGAAAGTGACTTGGGCATAACTTTGGGATAGTCACGCATGAAACAAACATCAGGGAAGTTCTGGAAGGAGGATAATAGTCTTAATAAAATTGTTGTATTTTGCTTCTTCGAAAGACCTTTATGAAAAGCTTTTCACTGTAAGATGTGAATGATGTTCATCTTCAATATTCTCATACCTCCAACGTCTCGTTGTATTATTAGGCACTTTTTCATTTCAATTGCTTGTGAACCATCTACTCAACGGAGAAACCGCAGCAAAGTTCGACTGCTATTTGGTGTAAGTACATTTCACTCGCTAATTCGTCCGAGTCAAGGCAGCCCATCCACATTGGTACAGTATGTCACAGCCATTCGTCGTTTGGAATTAGTTACAATAAGTGTTAACTGCCTGCAGAACCATCATATCGTCAGCTTCATCAATTCTTTTGAACGGGCAATCTAGGAGAAATTGATAGCCTCTGCCTCTTTCTTGAAAGGAGTATTCGTCATGAAGTACTTCTTTACGTACTAGCCAACAGAGACAATCACCGATCAAAACGCCATCACCTCTAGAGATGGGAGATGGGGATATGCAAAATATCTAACTCAAGTGAAAACGGCAAGCTACAAAAACAATGTGTATAATTGTAGAGTAGTCATTATATCATGGTCATTCAGGAAAGACGAGAAGTGAACCCCCACATCCTGCTCTGACAGCTACTTTCCAGAACAACTGCATCCCCCCTCATCATGAAAATCATCTCCCATCCAAAGAACGCAGTCGAGCTTATCATCACTCATGCATGCTTCTTAATAGCAGCTTCGATAGCCTCGGCATTAGCGCCATTCACAACGTCCACCTTCTCTCCATTCTTAAAGTAGTGAAACGAGGGCACCGATCGGACTCCCTCGCGCTTCATCAACTTGGATGCATCCGGCGTGGCATCACCAATTACCTGTCATGGGAGTTGGGAGTTGGGGTTGATTGAGACGAGTAGGAATAATCAGTTGACATTATACGATTACTCGAAGTCGAGTTAATGGACGGGTGAAGTTTTGTACAATCCGAGAAAATGCGGACATGATACGCTGCCATCAATCGCCTCTCAAATCAACGTGTCCATGGGATTCTCTGCACCGGACATCGCATACTACGTACCTTGATGAAGACAGAATCGGGGTAGGCCTCACTCAACTGATCAAACTTGGGTGCGATCACCTTGCAAGGCCCGCACCACGTAGTCGAATAGTCGATAACAACAAGCTTAGACCCCGCGCTGGTTATTTTCTTATCGAATTCCGCTTCACTGTCGACATCTAATACCGCCATGAGAGGTCGAGAGGAAACGGCGCTTGCGGCGATTGCTCGCACCGGCAGCGAGGGAGTAACCACGAAGGCGTTCGCGGCGGTGACTGCCACGGCCGCGACGGCGGCGATGAGAAGGGAGCGGGTCATGCTGACTCTGGACAAATAAATGCTGCTAATTAGTATGGTAGGAGCCGATAGCAACGACACTGTTGTGGGGAGCGTTCTTCGCGAAACTCCCCGATACGTCGAGGAACAGTCCTTTGTGGGTTTGTGCTTGGCTTGTCCCTGCCTGTCCTAAAAGTATTGACGCCATGCCACATGTTTTGTGTGGTAGGTACCATATGGTATCCTGATAACACGCACGTGAAGTTAATCCTCAACCGTGATTCAGTCAGTCACGACACAAACGTGACGTCATGACATCCGGCGGCGGCAAGACAAAGCCGGCCCCAAGAGAGAACCCCAAAAGCTAAAAAAGATCATACCATACGATACGATATCCAAACACATGCCACGAATTTTTTGACACCTGAAATTGCATTCCAACCGAACGCCTACCTAAACGAAAAAACAGACCCTTCGTCGGAGTTGTTGAAAGACGGAGGGCGGAGATATATTATTTACCAAAAGGTTTAGCTGGAAGAGGATACATAAATCAATTTCACCCGCATCCAAGAAAGGAATACTCTAACATTGAATCGAAAGTCCTCCTTCCAAGCTCCAAACCATGATCATCACTCGAAAAGTTGCTTCCTATGCACTCGCCTCTGCCGCGATCGCATCGTCCTCGCCTTCGTGCTCCATCTTTGCCTTCTCCACTCGAGCCATCGTCTCCTTTGCCAAATCTCACGATGTCGCCTCCGTCGTCCTCGGTGCCGCGACCCTGGGTGGCGTCGATACGGACTCCACCCTGCCCGACTTTGCCACCAAGGAGGAATACGAGTCGTACATGATGGCGGCCGGAAAGCTGCCGTCCGGTTTTGCGGTTGGCACGGCCAAGGGAACGTTCGTTAGCGCGGAGGCACCGGCCATGGGGAATTTGCCGATCAGGGCCACGGTCATTCATTTGACGGAGGGTCCCACAGATAGCTGGGCGGCGGTATTTACTAGTAACAAGGTAGGCGCTTTGATTTTCATCACGTAATGCTCTTGCGATTCGCGATTCTTCATTCCTTGACATAACCATGACCATTGCATCTGGTGAATGTTGTAACTATCAGTTTCCGGGATGTCCTGTCAAAGTGGGAAAGTCTCGTCTCTCTGCTGGCAGTCCACTTCAGGCAATTGTCATCAACAACAAGGTATCAAACGTGTGCCCGGGCGGTGATGGTGTTGCCGCAGCGGAATCCGTCTGTGCTGCCGTAGCCAAGGGCCTGAACCTGCCTGGTGGCGCTAGCTCTGTCCTGCCGTCTTCTACTGGTGTGATTGGATGGCGTCTTCCCGCCAAGGAGCTTGCAGAGGATATTGTGCCCAAGGCCATCGAAGCCTTGCAAACCGAGAGTGCGTTTGCTGCTGCACAGGCAATCATGACTACCGATAGATACCCAAAGCTGAGGAGCAAGACCTTGTCTGACGGTACGAGGATCGTGGGCGTGGCAAAGGGCGCAGGCATGATTGAGCCAAATATGGCCACCATGCTGTCATACATTATGACGGATGCAAAGATAGAGAAGAGCACGCTCCAGAGTTTTCTCACAGAAGCAGCCAACCAGTCGTTCAATTCAATCAGCATTGATGGAGATGAGTCCACCAGCGATACTCTGGTTGCAATTTCATCGGGTCTCAAACAACTCGCGTCGGTGGATGAATTCAAGATGGCCTTGTGCGAAATAGCACAGGGGTTATCAGCTGATCTCGTCCGCAATGGAGAAGGTACGGCACATGTGATTCGAGTCAGCATTGCCAACTTTCCAGGATCTGAATACGATGCTCGAAGGATGGGGCGGCATTTGGTGAACTCTCCATTGGTCAAATGTGCGATCTCTGGGAACGACCCCAATATTGGGCGCATCGCCGCCGCCATTGGATCGTTCATGGGCAAGTTCTTCCCCTCTGTCAGTGTCGGGGATATGACCCTAACCTTGGGCGGGCGTAATGTTTTCAACAGTGGCAAGTTTGTGCTAGAAGGGGATGCCGTCGAGAAGGAGTTGAGCGCTCACATGGCGGACGCACAGCTTGGAGAACACGATGACTTTCCAAGGCATCAAAAGTTTGTGGAGATAGGTGTTGACTTTGGCGGGAGTGGATCATCTGCGACGGTGTTAGGCAGTGACCTGACGAACGAGTACGTTGCAGTGAATGCGGATTATCGCAGTTAACTGGGAAGTGTGCAGTCAACTAGGTAGGTGTATGCTTGTAACATAGGATGATAGTCACGGCTTTGTCCTCCCCTACAATACAGGTAGTGCCCTACTTAAAAGGTTGTGCCGTAATACTTATTGTTTAAAAACCGTTGAACTAGCCACGAGAGGAGGCAAGCTATCTACATGAAATCAATTCTTCTTTTTGCCGCGATTGTAAGCGTTGTAGCTGGAAATGAGAAGCGCTACCCCCAAGAAGCACTCCAATGCTATGCAAGCTCAGCTCTCCAATCTCAAAAGGATGGAATGATCATCTGTCCACGGGGCAGCGGCGTGTGCGTGAAGGACGTCATAAATGCAACACGAACGGATTGCGGCAAAAAAGGAAAAACATATTTTGGACGTGATGTCTGGGACGTGAAGCTGGCACAGTGCGTCTACCGAAAGTGTGCAAAAACATGCCCGTCATCGAGAGTGTTTGCCGGAGATAGCAAAGATAAAGATGTCTTCGGCAGAACTTCTTACTGCTGTGAGACTAACCTGTGCAACCGAGCCGACCGAACACTCGGCAAATTGCCAATATCTGTACTAGTGGTGATATTATCTACCATTTGGCAGACTGCTTAAGGCTCCTTTCTAGATTGGGTTAGGCCTGAGTAACCGTAGTCATTCAAGGAAGAGAGCGGTGGAATTGAGGAAGGTCCAATCCAGCCCTGCTGAAGTGCAGGTAGAGTCAAAACTACTTGTGCAGTAACAACTGTAATGGGATTATCTACACCGCACGCAACAAGTGACTGGTTCATTATTTTGGTACACTATGTATTCATCTACATGCATGTTCAAATCCCCTAAAATATCCCCAGAGAAGTGCGTGCTCCGCCTGCATCCAACAACTTCAGGATGGATTCCTTCTCTTTTTCCGGCATTTCTGCACCTTCCAGAGCATCCTTCAACAGCGCTATCTCACGCTCTGCTTTCAAGTACCTCAAGGCAACTGCGGCAAGACGATCTTTTGGCAAAGTCTCAATGAATTTGGTCCCTTCCTTGTAAACGAGTTTGGATGCCAGACAAGATGAAAGAGCATTGTTGATGTACTGTGCGGGGACACGTTCGCGAACATTGTCAAATGAAATGTCGACCATAGTCTTCGGTAAATGGGCTCGGAAGAGAGGCAACAGCTTTTCTTTATCTTCTTCGGACATTGTTGCTAATGCAACATTGAGAGCGTCCTTAACAGAATTCACTGCACCACTGACCACCTTGGAAAGGTGCGGGAGGCTGCCTCCATAGTTTTCGAATTCGCGAAAGAGCAATTCCGCCTCCAATCGAGCATACTCATGCAGTTTATCAAGAACCTCACTCACAATCTGTTGTTTGTTCTGATAGAACTCTTCTTCGCTCAGGAGCATTGCAGCACATATTTCATATGATGACGTGATAACTCCTGCTTTGTTGGCGGATGAATCTTTCACAATAACAACACCAGCCTCCTCAAAGAGCAATTGGCGAGCTTCGTCTGTAACAAATAGATTAGCCCCCTCCACAATAAGTGGCGCGGAAGGTGTCCCATCTGGATTCAGAAAGTGCTTGTAGTTCTGCACGTTGATAGTATTCGGCCTCCCTCCGGCAGGCATGAAAGCATCAGCTTGAACTCGGTTGTGCATGCTATTTCTGGCCTTTACACCCTCTTCAGTATCAATTGTATGCAGGAGCCCACTTCCAAGCTTAGTCTTATCAAATTTATCAATGGGCAAATTCTCATTGACCAAACGAAGAAGCTCTTCCCAGTTTAGACCATTGGGATCTTCAGCGCAGCCCGTGCCATCTGCGATTCCCACAACTCTTGCATTCTCACCATACTCGCGATATAAAATCTTGAGTCCATTTCCAGCGACATCTCCGTCGGGCCCACCTGTAAGTTTGATGGTGAAAGGCTCTCGCGTTGGGTCGATTTTCAACACATGGCGCAGTGCAACGTCAAGGTAGACACTGATTCCTTCGGAAGTAACGCCATATTCCTTGTGATTAATGCCTGCGCGAGGCTTGCTAGACATGAATGCGGCTGGTGTATCATAGCCCCGGATCGCCGCCCTCTTGATGACCCAGTCAATATCTTGAGGTATAACCTGCGTGTGTGAAATGCATCGACCTCAAGTTAGTTAAGCCCGAATAACTTGGGCGACTTAAATAACTCGCACCAACCATAAACTCACCTGCTCGTCAGGCCCAAGGTATAGAACCTCCTTCTTTCCCACAAAATCAACTATTTCCCTTGTCGTCTCGGGGGTGACAACGATAAGGTCCAAGATGGTGTCAGTGAACGCCTTGACGGCTTTTCTCATCGCAAAGTTTCTCCCGCTAGTTGACAATCCCACTGTATCAATCAACACAACTCCCTTTGATCCTCCTTCTGGGATATCTTTGTTCTTCATCTGCTGCGCGTTCGCCAACCCATAGCATTCGTCGTATTGATGGGCTGATTCTAATGCGAATTGTTCGGAAGATGCGGGGGTGACAAGGCGCATTCCTCCACGAGCAATATCTCTGAATCGGACATGGTACCCATCGAATCGTTGCCCGTGAGCAAAGATCACGCCATAGGGCGTCTCGCGTGGCGATTCTCCTTCCGACACCATAATCTTAGGGTCAAGACGAAGGCCCAGTGCATATCGATTATTCATATAAAGGTTGGTCTTCAATGTATACTTGACAATATCTGAAAAGCCAGAAAAGAGACAGGCACGTGAGTGTTATTGATTAACGAAGAAATTTTGAAGGCCGAGATGATATCAATCTCACCAATCATTTTAATCAATAACGCTTGAGCTTGCGTGTCTTCGACTTCATTTTCGATGATATCCTTCAATGCTTGGGATCGTTGCTCAAGCGCACAGTTGCTCAAAGGACATTTGGGGTTAAACCTGTCCATGAACAAATCGGCAATCTCCGCTGCACGATTTATGTAACGATCCTTTGTGACAGTCTCAATGATGTTTCCTTTGGAGAATGCAATTGCATTTTGTTTGGACATGATTGGGTGCATAATGGTGCACATTGCTGTGATGACTTCCCCTCTGCGGACTCCTAACCATGGCTGTTTTTCGTACACTAAATCCACGGTAATAGGTGCCAACCACTTGCTACGCTTGAGCTCCTCTGTGAGTAGATTGAACGTCCGGTCATCTCCCCTCGCGCCATTAACAGGAGTGACTAACATACGCAAGAGTGTAATGGTGCCATTATCGCCATCGGTAACATTGTCAAGATGAGCACGAAGGACATCGAAACTGTGAAGATACAGGAGTTGCGCGGTCTGTTCCAACGCTATTTGGGGGAGGGTGTTCGCTAGAGCAACGTCCACCCAATAATGCTTCCCATTGTCATCGTCAAGAAAGGAGTCCTGCAAATTTAATCAAGGTCAAATACCCGAGAGTTGAGCTGCTGTGATTAAATGCGATCCATCAATACAAGCAAACCCAAGCGCAACCCTCACCTCAATGGATACTGAAACATTTTCAGTTCCCGATACACTCTCAAAGAGCTCAAACTGGCTCAAGAACCTCCTTGGATCACTCCTTATGATGTAAGATTCAGTGCACTTCTCCATATGCTGAATCAATCTTTCACGTGAAAAGATTTTGTTCGGTTTGGGATTGGGCCGTCCATATTCGTCAGCGGGTGGCAATGTCCCGTCTGACAATTGCTGTGCGTAGTCCAATATGTGAGACCCTGTAAGAAGGAAAACGAAGTATCGCACGGGTAGAAAATATCATACGTTAATCTCGTTTCTTCTATCAAAACAACCTCTTGATACGATCGTCTGCTCACCTGTCATAGTCACATCTGCCTCAGTCAATTGCCCTGCCTCCTCGCCATAAACGAAGAGATTCAATGACATCGAATCATCTTCGGCGCTATAAATTTGTACACGAGACAGAGGTATGTACGCTTCGGAACTTTGATTGTACGGAAGTTCTTTGATCATGCTCAGGAGGAGGCCTGACTGGGTTCCAGGGCGGATGAAAGTTAGCACCTGTGGTTCGAACATGTTCATTCAGTCGTGAAAGACGACAAAACGCACGGAATGATTAGAACGCCCGCGAGTAAACGAAGACAAATAGAGTCCATTTTTTCTTCGCATCGATTGCATCTCACCTGTCGTCCGTCTGGCAAATGAGTTTTCAAATTCATGTGCATATCCATATTAGCATCCTTGATCGCGCTGATCGCCTTAATGTGATCCAACCGAAAGCTCTCGGGCACCTGACGAAAGTACTGCGCCGGCATGGTGTTCAGGAACCACGGTACCACCTTCTCGATGGATCTAGTCTGCTGCTGCGTCAATTCGTGAATCATGGCCGTTTGCGTCACGCGCTGGATGTCGATATTGTGCGACGCTTGCCACGAACGCGATTGGTGATCGAAGTCGGAGTTCATCGGTTGGGTGGAGAGCGCCCGATGCGGATGATGGAGGTGTGACTCGTCGCGAGTGGAAAAGGAACGCGCCTTTTGATGGAGGGGAAGGAGCTTCCTACTAGCATTGCTGGGACGGGATTTTCCCCCTAGATGATGTGTCAATCGAATCATTGTTGTTGTCGTTTCAAAGAAGAAGGTGTGTTGCTGAATCGGAAAAATTATGGTGGGGAGGTTGTGTAAAACTTGACAGGCTGCGCGCGCATTGAGTTGGCTCGATCTATTATTGCGAACTGTGATTGATTTGATTTGTGTCAGAGTGAATCGTTGTTGGAGTTGTCAGAAATTATTAACAAGCATCATATCGAACGACGATGCTCGTCTCATCTACACACAGTCGGGTGAGATTCTTGGTTCACTGATCGACCCAGGCCATCGCCAGGGCTGATCCAGTCTGGGGGATGCGACAAAAAGAAGCATGAACGAACAACTTAACGGTCAAGAGAACAACACACACAAAAAAAAGAACTCGAGACGAGAAGAATCAAGAATCTGGAGGTGGAGAGCGGGGTGTCAAAAAAATTACCCCGTCGTTCAAGAAGATGACCCGGTATGATATTATGGAAAGAGAAAAATAGAACTTGGAGGCCTAAAATGTCTCCCCCCCCCTTTGTTCAAAGTTGGCGCCAAAAAAGTGTTTCGTACACTCAGACTCATTCCCGCCATATTAAATGATTCCTTTCTCATATTTTTTCATTTGTCAAGCCCGTTGAGAATACCTTCCAAGTGC
This sequence comes from Stephanodiscus triporus, assembly GCA_036939755.1. Taxonomy (NCBI): domain Eukaryota; phylum Bacillariophyta; class Thalassiosirophyceae; order Thalassiosirales; family Thalassiosiraceae; genus Stephanodiscus; species Stephanodiscus triporus. The sequence goes on from JALLAZ010000164.1 coordinate 9,368, forward strand.
AAACAGAGATCTTCGTACTGCTGTCTCGTAGGATACGTTCAGTTGAAATTCTACCTGTCGTTGGAATCAGAATTAATGATTGCACCCGTTCCAGTTGAAATATCGTACCTCTGTCTACATACAGCGGATTCTGTAACATCTGATTCCAAAGGCCCCCAAAAGCCGATCAGGTTCGACGAAAAAAGTCCTACATTCAAGTATCGAATGGTATGGTGTATGGTAGTATCGCGTATTGCACCGCCACGAGACAAATTTGCCATTTCCAACGATTAGGAGAGGAAGAAAGAAATGGGCCGATGGAATAGCTCAACATAAACTTTACCTCTTTCACAACCGTTTAAGTCAAACAACTCGGTACATTAGTCAATTACTTCCATTTGGTCAATAATGGATTCAGTTGAAGGTGGGAAGGAGGTGAGGAAGTGTTGTCGTCTACTGTCTTGGGCACGAGTGTTGCGCACGATGCTAATTGCCGTGGCCTTGGTCGGTTCCTTTTTACTCACGTCCCATCACTTTTCTTGTTATTTCAACGAAGTTGACGAGGATGGGATCCCAACCAGATGCTCTTGCCAATTTGGCGATGATCGCACTCAATCATGGGCACCAATCAGACAACACGAAACGAGAGGATTCTCCAGCGACAAGTACGTTATCGGCGTCAACTGCAGCCACTGACGAAGCATCGTCTATGGCATCGCCAACCGCTAATAATGGAAGCATCAGTCATTCAATGGCGGCACCATCTACTTATTATCGTCACCCGCTCCCACTCCAGCATTTGCCAACGACGGGACATCACTTGTACCACCACCCTCCTCATTATCCTCGTGGCCCGTATAGTTATCCACCCCCAGCTCATGTGTATCATGGATACTCTTATAAACCGCCACATCCACCACATCCACCACATCCACCGATGCTGATGCATCGCAGTGGCGATGACTCCGCGGCTCTGGCTAAAAATAAACATTTAATCAGTGGCGACAATACGCGACACTATGTTATTGGAACGTCAAAAGAAGAAGATGCTGAGGATACAAAAATAGAAGGTTCCAAATCAAGTGAGGACGACGGCTCCCACGCAAGTAAGGAAGCAGGCGACAAGCAAGGAGTCAAGTCGAAGCATTCGTCAGACTCAACCGCTCCAGCGTATCTTCCATATCGCCCGAGGCATCTGGTTATATCCTCTCCTCCTCATCATCACTATCCATACACACCCTATGGCCCAAGACCTGCTCCACCTCAAAGAATGCATAGCTACCCAGGACCTCCGAGATACGCTTACTCGCATGGTTACCCTCCCCATGCTGCAAACCCTCATTACCCCCCTCGAAAGGTTGTTCCCGTCCCATCTCCTTACTATCAGCGATCGCATTCTTCAGTCTCGTGTGATTATCATGCCAAAGGCGTATCTCCTGCAGCACCATCTACTGAGACTCTAAAATTGTCAACCGGCAGTAGCAGGGAGGGCCATGAGCAGCTCTGTGCGGCGGCTCATGGGTTCGATTATTCCGCACAGGATGATGTTTTGACCAGATCCGCTCAAAGCGCTCCAACACTCTGCCCGAGGCTTGTTACTGAACATGAAGAGTCCCCAGCAAAGCAGGAAGGGGCAATTTCATCTTTACAAACGGTGGCGGACCTCAAGGGATCGTCTGTCAACATCGATACTGCCAGCTGCCAAGCCTTTTCAATGGAAGACGAAGAGACGCAGTTCCTCCTAGCCTCGCAGGATTATAAGCGACGAGCCTCCACTGGAAAATGGTCATCTGAGGAAGATGCATCATTACGCCGAGCAGTGAATGCCAACTTTGGAAAAAACTGGAAGAAAATTGCTTTCCATCTTCCCGGGCGCACTGACGTCCAGTGTTTACACCGTTGGCAAAAGGTGCTTAAGCCGGGATTGGTCAAGGGACCCTGGACACCTGAAGAAGACACTTTGGTGGCGGAGTTAGTAGAAAAGTATGGTCAGAAAAAGTGGAGCTTTATTGCGCGGCAACTTCAGGGCCGTCTTGGCAAGCAATGTCGAGAGCGATGGTACAATCATCTCAGTCCTGATATCAAGAAGGGAGGATGGACCGACCGCGAAGACAAATTGATCATCGACGCCCATGAAAGGTTAGGCAACAAGTGGGCAGAGATCGCCAAATGTTTGGATGGTCGGACCGACAATGCTATAAAGAATAGGTGGAATTCAACTTTGAAGCGTGTTTTCGAGCAAGCGAATGGAGGAGATTGTGGCAGCGTTATCAAGGGGAAAAGCGCGACAGGAAGGAAACGAAAGTCCATTGCAGCACGTTGCAATACTGTCAAGCGCTCCAATAGCAGTGATGGCACAGCTAGCTCTCCAATTATGCAGGTTGACAGCACTGACAATGATGCAGCAGCCGCTTTGAGTGCGCTTGCCTATTCAGCACCTGCAAGTTCTGAGGCATCGTCGCCCTACTCTTCGCCTACGTCAGCCACCAAGTTTGTCAGTCCTTCCCCCAAAAGTATCCTTCCCCTGACCCACAGAGAAATGTCCTATAATTCTTATTCAATTCCAAAGCTGCGATTGTCAGAGGATAAGTGTGCAGAAACCAATATGCCTTTGCCGCAGAGTTCTCTAGTTAACGAAAGGCCATCTTTGAGTGAAGCAAGTTTGCTGATGGACTTAAACAAGATCTCTGCTGATTAAACCAGCGCCAGGTAACAGATGTACGCATGTCTCCTGCTTTAATTTTTCATTTGAAGACCGGTCGCAGCATGCCAGCGATTGGTTTCATATTCATTCTTTGCTTGAAAGGGTGGTGGGGCATTGTAGTCATTTATCTGAAGGTGTTGCACACACGAGGCAACTAGTGACTGGAGATTGCTGGAATATCATACTTTAACTACCATCATATTGGATCACTACACCAGCTTGACGAGACATGACTTGACAATAAAAATACTTAAAAGCGTTACTCCAATGCATACTATGATTAAGTTTATTGTGCCATGAATAACTTGACAGAAAAGAAAAGAAAAACACTGAAAAAATATACTACATCATCCCTCCATAGCAGCCCCCTGCATAACTTCATAATATATCATCCCACCAAACTTCTACAGCAGTCCCTTGCATGATGTTCATGGGTCAAGACAATTTTCTGGTCGGTATGAAGGAGTTGTTGGTGTAGTGTCAGCAGAAGGCATTGAAAAAGAACTGGTATGTTCGGCTTAGTCATCCAAAATTAGATAGTGTTGGTGGCCACTTTTGATAGTGCAAAGATCCTGTGGCTGTGACAAATAATAAGGGAGATGTTGCCTTGTGGGCCAACAAAGGAAAGGCAGCTTCTTCCTCTCTCCCCACACAGAATTGATGGTATGTGTGGGGTGCAGGCTTTGGTGTTATCAAAAAAGAGGTAAAGCAAGCAAGACTTTTACCATTTTGGTACAGTTGTCTAGGTAGAGAAAGGGCTCTTGGTAAATATTATTGAGTAGCCTATATCAAAATGTTACAATCAGCTCAGGAGTCTAAGGGTACTAGTCCAAGAAGAAGAATCCAGATGCAGCACGATTTTTTGGAGAAGAGTCTTGTGCTTGTGGCTTGCCAATTTCCCAAGTCTCGTCAACCTAACTGTGTTATTCTAAGAAAATTACAAACATGCTACTATTAGAGGTCATTGACAGCATTCATATGCTGTGAATGGGCATATCAATATGTCATCGTACCATCACCACTAGTTTTGCATGTGGAAAGTCAGCAAAAATCATGGAGTACAGCTGCATTGCACCAAATGAAGCCATTGTGCAGTGGTTGAGGCTCCAAACTCACATGGAATGGTGCTCACATCCACTCCAAAGGTGTTTGACATCCTTCATATGCTGTGGATGGGGATATGGATCCGTCATCTTGCCATTACCACCACACTTGTCAGCCCAGATTTGGGACTTCTCGAAACCAAATGAAGCCATTGCGCAGTGGTTGATGGTCCAAATTCCTCATGTGAAATGGATCCCACATCCACTCCAAACATATGAAAAGTGTTTGACATCCTTTATATGCTCTGGATGGGGATATGGACCCGTCACATGCCATTACCGTCACACTTCTTGTCAGCCCAGATTTGGGAAGAAGTTGGCTGAAATCCTTGAGCACTGCTTGGCACAAATGAACGCATTGTGCAGTGGTTGATGCTCCAAACCCACATGAAATGGTTCCAACATCCATCCACTCCAAACATATGAAAGGTGTTTGACATTCTTCATATGCTGTGGATGGGGATATGGATCCATCATCGTGCCATTACCGCCTCACTTGTCAGCCCATGTTTGGGAAGTTGGCTGAAATCCTGGGTTGCACCAAATGAAGCCATTGTGCAGTGGTTGATGCTCCAAACACCCATTGCAATGGTTCCCACATCCACTCACAAACATATGAAAAGTGTTTGACAACCTTCTTATGCAGTGGATGGGGATATGGATACGTCATCATGCCATTACCATTACACTTGTCCGCTTAGCCTTAGCTGAGAATGTTGATGTTAACAACATGATGGGGACATGTTTGGGACATGTTGCCATGGCACCAATATGTCACCAAATCTCAATAGACAAGCGACTTGTTGACAACACATTCCCCTGACACACAAATTTACTTCCACCGTGGAGAGAAGCTGCCTCAGCGTCAGCGGCAGTGGAAATAGAATGCAACTGCTGGGTTGCAGCCTTCTGCTATTCCACTACCACTGCTGTCACTTCTCTCAGTTGCCCTTGTCATTGCCCTTGCTCTTGCTTTTGGCTGGTAATGTTGGCATCATGTCTGGGATTTTCTTTCCCCTAAACGAACAAACACGCCGGCATGTTGTGCGACGTTTCGTTGCCAACACAGACCATGTCGGTGACATCAAGCGTTGTCTTGGCATCGCGTTGGCATGTCACAGGCAATGTGTCGACGCATGTGATGCAAGCATAAGATCATAACGGTGGTGGAGGCAACCATAAAGGGATAATTGTGACAAGGCCAATGATGACAAGGACGACAATGGCGGCGGCGGCGGCGGCGGCGGCGTAAACACAACAATCAATTAGTGTGAGTGTGTGTTCTGGCCTCCGGTTATAGGGGGGTTACTGCAAAGCATGCAATACCAATTGCTAGTGTCCCCCCTGATGACATTCCTTCCATACCCTGGGGCTCGTGGTACTACCTCCTCCGGACCCCCGGAGGGGCTTGCAAGGCAGGGGGTTTCCTACGAGTCCGTGTATCTTGGTTTCTGGGATTCCGTGGCAGCTGCGGTAGCAGGTCCACAACCTAAGTGCTTTTGCCCAAAATGTCTTCATTGCAGGCATCTCAAACAGAGTAGTGAATTCTGTCATGACACGGGACAGCTCGGATGGTCAATAAGAGCAGAGGTGAGCTCGTCAGGTAGGGCAATCATAGAGATTGGGCCTGCAGCGTATGTAGCTACGGTGCGAGGCGGACAATCAAATAGTACACGCAAAAGGAGAAGGGATAATGATGGTGACAGTGACAGTGATGTCGACAATGTTGATGACTTAAGCAATGACGGCAACAGCAATAACAATGACAATGACAGGCACATACAACACACAACAATTACTAAGTAAAAGCGGCAGTGGAAAAGATGGTGATGTCACCACCACAAGACTAGGGCAAAGACAACGTTGGCAAAGACAGACAAAGACAATAATGACAGGCAGCAGTGGCAGATACACAGCATACAATGATGATGATGATGATTACTACTACTACTACTACGATGATGACTACGACTACGACTAGACTATGACTACGACTATGAGCACGGTGGCGGAGGCGGCGGCAGCATGGCGACGGAGGCGGCAGGGGGGGTCTTCTCAAGGTGTTGTTCATCACGTTGCAGTTCTTGTTTTTATGAGTTGGTGAGGGGGAGCAAGCAAGCGAGCCGGCACATGGGAATTAGATAGCGTGCTCTTGTCTATTCATGTACTTACCTTCGTACATATTGTTGTCTGTCCTTGGTCCATGAATGTCGGAAAATGTGTGCTGACACATAAAAAACCATGTCACCAAAAATGGCCTGTCGGGATGAAAATATGTGACATTTTGCCTTGTCGGCGACATGCCGGCGACTTTACCAGCCAAGCCCTTGCTGCTTGATCTTGATGCTATCACCTGTCATCCTTCCCGTTGCCGTTGCCCTCGCCCTCCTTGCCCTTGCCCTTGCCCTTGCCCTTGCCCTTGCCCTTGCCCTTGCCCTCATACGAGACCGCAACCTCTTGTATTAGCATCATGCCGTGGAGACGCCCTTGTCCTCCTGCTCTCATCAGCCCTTGCCCATGTCTGTCCTCATCATTGCTGATATCACCATTGCCACATAGGTATCGTATGACTGTACCATAAGAAGTACTAGGTAAGGTACGATATGTACAATACTCTACATACCATTACGAACGCGTCTTTGCCGCCGCATAGCCCACACACATCACTGAGTTCAAGGCAGTGGTGTAGGTGTGGTTTGGAAGTAAAAGTGGTTGAAACGATGCTTGCCCATCGTTGCAGCACTGTCATTCTATGAGCAAAATCCCAACAGAAGGCGCAGAAATAAAATGACTTATCGATGGAGAGGTCGCTCATCCAATGAGTTCCTGGCCGTGAGTTCGTTTTAATTGATGGGAGTTTGGTTGACAGAATTAGAATTGAGATACTTGTATTTTCCTTACTCATCGCTCGCTGTCGATACGAAACCACTCGCCACCCATGCTAGGCCATAACGTTCGCGGGCTTTCTTGCTGGTTTTATATTCTACCTCTGTCTCGGAAACTATCAGCGGGCTAAACGAGCAATGGATAGACAGAGAAAACGGCGGTTGGAATTGGAAGACGAAAAGCGGGCTCTTGCATTTGTTTCTCCCAGGACAGGGACAGGTGGTAGCATTGTCGGGAGTGGAACGCGGAGAAGGATAGACTTAGCTGGCGACAACGCGTTTGATTCGCCGAAATCTGGTTATTCGGGGTCTTCGTCGATGTATACGGACGAAAAAGGATTGACCGTGGGAGTGGGGGGACTGACGTTGGAGGGCAATCGTTCCCACATGTTATTGGGGGGGGATCGTGGAGTTAGAGGGTCGCAATTCGCAGTACCCCAACAGCACACTAATCTGGCGCAAAAACCGAGAGATTTTCTCGATGATGACAATGAAAGTGAGGGGGAGATGAGTGTGTGACATCTATCTTGATGGTGACCGCAACCACTACCACTAATTCATCAGGTGGAGGCCAATGGCTTGAAACATGCCTCCTGTCATTTACATGTGATTGAATATTGAACTGGTTTAACATTGAAAAATGAAATCATGTGCCTCATGAATAATTCACAGTGATATTGATTTTGTTAGGTAGAGCTTGTATGATTTTGAAGTAATTATATCTCGTTTAATAGTGTTTACAGCCTCAGCTTTATCTGAATATAGATGATCTCTGTTTCCATACACACAAAAATGCATTCTTCAAGTAAACACCAATGTAAATCTCCTACGGTTTGGTCAGACAGGGGAGGGACCATGCCTTCAAACCGTTTTTGTAATCTCCCGGCATGTGAGATGTGTCTGCGTACATTTCTAACTTCCATCCGTCATTATCTGCATTCTTCGCGAACATTGTGACACCTCCCAGTGGCCATGGGCCAATTTTGCTCTCCTCTAAAGAGACAGCTCCTTCCAAGTATAGCGCCATCGCCTGGGCACACGGAGTATGACTGACAATGCAGATATTCTTCCCGTTGGCACTTTCTATAATTCTTTCCATGGTGACCTTGGCACGCTTCAGGAGATATTCCTCGCTTTCGAAGAAGTACGGCGCTCCGTCGTAGACATTGTTGGGATCCGTTGCGATGGGGTTGACACTTCGATATCCCCGGTCGATCTCAGTGAATGTCATGTCGACCAATTGTTGCACGGTGCGTGGTTCGAGCCTTGTGCCGTCTGGCTCGACGGTGAGGGACGGAGTGAGCCATTCCACTAATCCATCCTCAATTCGTATCGAATTTTTCGTCTTGCCGAGCGCATGAACAATCAGTTGCGACGTGCTAACGGCGCGGTGCAAGCTGGAGCTGTAGACTATGTCAGGTGGGCACGGCATAGCAGCCAGCCGACGGGCGATGGCGATGCCGTGTTCGTATCCATGGATGGGATGAAGTGGGCTGTCGTAGGGCCCCACATCTTCCACTAATGGATACTTGGTTAGGCCATAGCGGACAAAGTAGATGTGCTGTTTTGTCATGGTCGGCTTGGTAAAAAATATCAAGACAGGCAGAGGGAGCGAAGCAACTTCGAAGCCAAACGCCCTCCCGATTCGTGATTGTCGAGTGAGTAGAAGGATGTGCACAAGATGTGCACGAGGGGCTGGGGTTTGGAATTGAAAATTAAATCTCAATTCTCCCCTCCCCCAACGCCTTCGGCGATCGAAAATGATGCTCCCTCCATTAATTTGCTCGTGCGTCATTGACAGCCGATCAGTTGTAGAGCGAGAAGGCCGGTAGCTGCACTCGTCGGGACGCGTCTCGTCCAATATTCCGTCTAGTCTCGGCGTTGTCCCGATGATTGCGCTGCCGGGGGTCTTCCGTCGACACAACTCGTGGGGTGATTTCTGGGACAGTCCGAAATGATCGGAAGGTAAGCATCTGCTTCGCGACGTGCCGCGAGAACTGCTCCACCTGTTTCCGAATGTAACGCAAAAATGCGTCGCTCGACCATCTGCCGATCAGCATGATGGTATACACAGGGACGCCGGCAAGGTACATCTCCATCGCGGCACCAGACCGAAGGGAGTGTGTGCCGACTTCGTGCGGCTCGAAGCCGAGGCGAGCACTACCGACGGCGGTGCAGGATGCTCGGAGGGAAGTGAGGACTTGTTGTGACGTTATTTTGTCCAGTCTGCCGTGGCGCCAAACCGCGCAGACTGGAGTGTCCTGTGTAGTACCTGGGTAGGCCCAAATTCGATTGACAAGACGTGCCCATTGCAAAACAGGGCATAGCGTGGGGTCATCTGTTCGTCCGTGAATCACTGTATCAAACTTACTGTCATTCTTCTGTAGTTCGAAGGTAATTGCGACACTGTCGGCTAATTCCAAATTGTCCGAAGGTGCTGATATGAGATGGCCGTCCTTGAGGAATCTAATATTTCTCAGACAAAGAAGCTTTGTTCTGCGTTCCTCCGTTTTTGACACCACTGAGTATTCGCAGGAGCGGCAGGCAAAGAAAGCAGCTCCTATGGTAAGCTGTGCTAGTGCTTTATCTAGCTCCGTCACCTGTCGTTTTGCGAGTTCGTCAAGTACGATGAAGGGAATGGCCTTTTGTTGTTTTTGTTGAGGATCGTCGTTTTTGAAGGATCTGAACTGCCGCGATAGAAGGATGCTAAGGTCATTGTCTTCGTCTCTTGATGGGTTCCGCCTTCCCGCCGACCGGAAGGCCTGAACCACATGTGAAACGGTGCCTCTGACTGTGCTCTCAGCCAACGTTTCATTGCAAGCCCGCGAGAATCTTCCTTCACGGACAGCCATGGCAAAAGCGCCGAGCATGATGATTCGTTCGTTTCCGGTAAGTTGGTCCATGTACAGATCGTCGCATCCGACTGACCTGCAATATTCTGACCATCGTCGCCATGCTCGAGCTTCGCCGTCGTGTGTTGCTCCCGTAATTGCTCGCTCACGGGCAATTGCTGCAGCAGTGATATCAGCCAAGAGCTGATCTCTTTGGGAAGCGGTGATATCTCGAAATGGGCGGGCATCTGGTTCGGGAAAAGGGAATGCAGGAGAAAGGTGAGTTCGTCGTTAGACCTGTGCCACTCCCGAGAGAGAGCGTCCGCAACGTTGTTTCGTTTTCCCTCGAACCACTGACTATATCCTTTCACTCCGGCGGCCATAAATACGTCGGCGTATTTTCGTGCTGCGTCTGCGCGAACCCGTGCCTGAATGGGGTCGATGCCAGACTCGTTGAAGTTGGATTTCCGCATCCAGCCTTCGGCCGTAGTGCTGTCGGTCATCGACAGTGCGCAGTCCCCCGGTGCAAGGCGGCCGTTGACGATGTCGACCCACGGTGTAATAATTGCGGCGAGGAACTCTAGCAGATTGTTGGAGGCGCGGAACAGCAGGTCGTCAGGAATTTGGAAGCGCCAGGCGTGACCTTCGTCGCTGTATCCGCCGAGGCCGTGGGGGCATGAATCAGAATAATATACTCGATCCGGCGAGCGGAAAGCGAGTAAGTTCATATCAATTCCCCGTTTCGCTTTTTCCAAAATCGTTAGCATCAATCTGAGATCCTCTTTGCACGTATCGTTAATCGAAATGACCCGTCTGTTTCGAGCTCGCGCGAGGAGGGATCTGAGTCGATTCAGAAAGTGAAAGACCCAGGGGATGATGAATCCGACGTGTCCCATCCNGGATCTGAGTCGATTCAGAAAGTGAAAGACCCAGGGGATGATGAATCCGACGTGTCCCATCCGACCGATCGTGGATTCGAGGGAAGCTTTGGTTGTTTTACCGCTGTGAACCATCGCGAGGATTTCCGCCGACCAAGCAATGAATTTGTGTTCAGGCAAGGTAACGGTAAGTGTCCTGAAATTGAAATGCCAGCCAAGGATCACTTTCGTTTCTGAAAGACCGCCTTCCGCTTTCATTTTATCTTTGGCAACCATCGGCTCGCGTGGGATTGGCTCGTTTGCGTCGACGGGGCGTGCTGCGACTTCGATTGCGAGTGGGATAGCCGCCTCCAATCTGTCCGCGTTCCCCGAATCTGGGAGGTCAACCGTGAGGCCGATAGTGTCGTCGATGTAAACATCGATGTACCCACGGCTGTCGACGGGGATGTCAATGATGAGCTCCCGACCAACTGCGAAAGGTACGTCGTCCGGAATGTATTGCCGTTGTGGGATTTCGTTTTGAACTGAAGATGCCACTTCATTTGGATCCCACTCGTCGTCACACTGCAAAATAGCGTTTGCGAGATCGCACACTGATTCAGAGACCACGCCCCATTCGAAAGGTCCCTGCGTGCCGCCGAAAGTGTGGCGAAGCGTGATTACGGCTGTTCTCTCGTCCGGTAGTTGGGTGGCTGTTTGGAGAGCAGTGGAGAAGTGGAGTGTCCCGCGACGGTAAGCCGATTTATAGTCGATTTTTGTCGCCAAGATTTTCCGTCTCGGGTATTTGCGTCTCGCCGCGACTGCCCAATTGATGATCCGGCGAATGCAAAAACCGTACCTCGTTGCTTGAAGAAGCTCTTTGTGAACGCGACTGTTTGGAGAGGTCCCTGAGCTCCATTCCCAGCTTTGGTCGTGGGTGAGTCTATCC
>JALLAZ010000165.1:0-20455 GCA_036939755.1 Stephanodiscus triporus
GGGAGGCATTAAAAATTGGTAAAACCAAAAACTGGGGTATAGCGCATTACCTCCCTAATTAAAATAATGGAAGCAAGTTTTGTCCAAAATGATCGTCACCAACAAAGGGATGTAACTAAAGATACGATGGAATCCCTATGCATACAGTAAGCGAACCATTCAATAGCATTCAATATAGAGAGAGAGAAGAAAAGAAATGGATTGGCCCGCCCATGCCAAAAAGACCCCGCTGGGCGGCGCGAAGTCCGCGCCGGCGCATGCCGCCGCCGCCCCCCCGAGGCCCGGATCGTCGGCCGAGAACGACAACAACGCCGCGATCAGGTCGAGAGTATTCGGCCCCTATCACGAGAGGCTGTCGACGCTGTCGAAACTGCACATCCTCGCGACGGATCCGTCCTTCGATTCCGTCATCTCCTGGATGGACGACGGTAGGTCGAATACTGTCGCAGGATCATGATCGTGTACTTCGACCAGAACAAGTTCAAGTCGTTCCAGATTTTGCTCTCGCGGTACAGGTTCAGGACCGTACGCACGACGGGGGGGGGGGGGACCGCGCACGAGTGCATCGTATATTCCCACCCCTCCTTCGGGGGGGACAGGACGACTACGGGGGGGGGGGGCGCGATCGTCGTCGTCATCGTCGTGCTACGCGCCCGGCGTCGAGCGGTGCGCTGGATGCAGTATTTTTGTTATTAGCTCGTAGACAAAGACGGTTTTGATTTTTAAACAAAGAAATATTTTCTGGGCGCCGCACTGGCGGACTCATCGGCCTCGTCACCCACGTACTTTGGAGAGAGATACTGAGCAAGCGCACTTGAGATCATCCGACAATTGTAATGAAGTCCCACTGCATCCTCTTCCTGCTGATCTGCCACTACCTAGGGCCATACCTGCCCTCTTTAGCTGCCGAGCTTGTCTCCTCCAACTACCACGTCGGGGATCTGAGACTGCAGTACCTCCCGGGAGATGACGGCGGAGAGCCGATCACGAAGTACAAAATCGAATGGGATGCCTCCAGCAAGTCGTCCGAGCCGCCCTTTGCGCCGTCGAGCCCATACTATGGCTCGGCCGAGGTGACAAACGTACGCGAAGAACAGGAAATTATAGTATCGTGCCGCAACGCTTGCTCAGGGACCTTTCTGCTCTCGTGGGGGGGGCGGGTCGCCGAGGAGCCACTTCGAATTGATGCTACAGCGGAGGCGATGGAGCTCGTCCTATCCAATCTAGTGGAGCCCTTTAATCTTGATAAAGATGGACCGTCACCCGTTCGAGTCACTCGCAAAGCCAATGGGTTTGCTTTCAAGTGGAGGGTGGCCTTCCACGGTATCAGCGGTGATATCGGTCTGATCCAGGCCAACGGAGACCTCCTCATTGGCAGTGGCGCAATCATCAGAGTGGCTGAGATAGTGCATGGCTCGAGTGATTTGCATCCCGGAGCCTACACCAATGAGGTCCAAACGGTTTCCATTCGAAAGCAATCGGGTTTTGGCTGTGAAACCCTGTCGGGGAATTTCGCGCTCTCGTTCGAGGGAAAGGTGACTTCTTTCATCAACGTCGATGCCTCATTGGAAGGGTTTAAGGATGCGCTCGAATCCCTTGCGACCATTCACACTGTGAAAGTCAGGACTGATCACCACAACTCCAACGGGGCTGGTGACTGCGCCTCTCGGTCGTGGATTGTTACCTTCACTCACTTGGTGCACGAGAATCGTCAAGGAGCAGGCGATATCGGATTGCTACAGCTGGCATCATCATCATTGAGTGATTCGGTGGTCACACAAGTGAACATCTTCGAAAATATTAAGGGTACGAATCCCAGGGCATTTAATATTCGAGGCCTCCAGCATGGTCTGACCTATCACTGCCGTGTGTCGGCGTACAATTCGTTGGGTTTCGGAGTTTCGTCGTCTACAGTATCAGCCACGCCGAAGGTCCAGCCGTATCCGCCGGTTAGTCCAATCATAAGCATTCCCAATGACGAAAATAATTCCGTCAACTTGGGGACGTCATTGTCAGTGTCTTGGCGGTCAGTAGTCGATGGTAATGGTGGCGATCCTGTGAAGGAGTATGAACTTGAATGGTACTCGCATGTGGGCAATTTGGAGGTTCAAAAGCTGACAACATCTGCCACGGATGGTATCACCGAGGTCCAGTCTATCAGGATTAGTGCCAATGCTGATGGCATTACTGGATTCTTCACTCTCACGTTTGATGGAGAGACTACGGAGCTCATAGCTCACGACGCGGATGCGGATGGTGACGAATCAATGGAGATGAAATTAGAGCGTTTGTCAGCCCTAGGTGATGTTGAAGTAAGCCGAGAATATTCTTGGGCATCCGTCCCAACTGTCAAGTTCACTTTATCGTCGGGGAGCAAAGTATTGTTAAAGGCTGGGGGCGCAGGCAATCTGATTGAAATATTTTCTGTCGGAGATTTGGTTCGTGTAGGAGAGGAGGTCCATGTCGTGTCCGCTGTGGATGCATCCTTCCTCAACACGATAGATCCTTACGTGGGTCCACCAGCAAGTGCTGTCAATATTCACAAGTGGTCTTTCGGATACGATTGGATGGTGACTTTTGCTAGCCACATTGGGAAGCAGCCACTACTGAAAGCAAGTCCAGCGAATAACTGGGCAGGAACTAATCCCGTCATTGAAGTTCGCCGTGTAAGAGAAGGTCTTCAGCCGCTGAGTGGAACCCTAAGGCTAGGATTCGAAGGAGAGCGGACTCTGCCCATTCCTTTTGACGCAGAGGCATCTCAAATGAAGCAGGCCTTGGAGTCTCTATCATCAATTGGTGAAGTCAATGTCACGCGTTACCGGAACAATAACGGCCACAATTACTTCATCACATTCGTGTCAGAACTGGGAAATCGGGAGCAAATCACTGTGGATGACTCCCATTTGATGGGTCCAGAAGCCCGTGCAAGGGTGGCGACCCTCTTTGACGGAACTGAACCTATTAACTATGGTTCCATTTTGATACAGCATCCTTCACAAAAGCACTCAATGTCAATGCAATACCAACTGAATGGTCTTGTTAATGGAGTACCTTACTTTGTGCGCATCCGGGGTCGCAACTCAAGAGGTTTTGGCTACGCTGCTATGGCTTCTCCGTCGCCAATGACACCAGTGAAACGACCCTCCTCACCGACTTCCATCGCCATGTTCTCCTTGAGTGACTCACGCATACGAGTGTCGTGGAAGGCACCGCTGCATAATGGTGGCTTGCCTATCGCAAAGTATGTCGTACAGTGGGATACTGAAGCAAATTTTCCAAGCGCATGGGTGGAAGGATTCTTTTATGAAGAATTTGTTGATGCACTAGTAGGTGACGAGTCAGATGTGGTTCATTGCCACACCTTCACTATTGAAATATCCTCATCTGATGTGCCTCGCTATGGGCGAGTTCTGGCATTCAATGGGTATCGATGGAGTAGCTCTTTCGGAGCTACGGTACTAACTACCAAGGCCGCTGTAGGCAAACCAGGTCCCGTTCGCGATTTCAAAGCCTTTCCCACGAGTAACATTGGTTTTATGCTGACATGGTCTCATCCGAGTGTCAAAGATGGAGATGGTTGCAATTATGCTGGAGACGGAGGATCATCCATCACTCATTATCTAATCGAATATGATGAGGAATCCCAGTTTTCAACACCATCGACCTCCGTAGTGGCCCCTTCTACTTCCACAATGCTGAGAGTTGGTGGGCGTGAAGTGCTGTCAGGGTCGGAATCGCCGTCTCTCAAAGCAGGTGGAACTTACTATGCTCGTATCACACCCTTCAACTCCATCGGACCTGGTAAAGCTACAACATTCCACTCTCCAATCGGACCATTAAAAAACACAGAGCCCAGTGCTCCAGAGGCTCCCAATGCATTCGCAGTCTCTGCATCATCTATCCAAGTGGAGTGGGATACACCACCTTTTGATGGTGGCAGTGTAATTCAAGAGTACATTGTAGAATATGATACCGATTCAAGCTTCCAGTCCACTCCTAAGAATGTGTCTATTCCCATCATCAGCGAAGTGAAGGCACTTCAGGTGGGGTCGAATGAGTCGATATTGAACATCCATACTATCCGTGCCACAGTCGCTGTGACAAATGAAGTCCAATCCATCCTGACAGAGGTCGAAGGTGTGGATGAAATCCAAGAGATATCGACAACGTGTGATGATGTAACAGCCGAGGTGCAGATGATTATTACCACTGCTGGTGACACAAATGAAGAGCAAACTATTTCGTTGATTTCGGATGACGTCGACGAGATTCAACTTATCAGGCTTTACGGGGGAAATCAAGTCGAGGTACAGTCCGTGCAGGTTTCGGTCCCACGTGTGAATGAAGTGCAACGGTTTGGTGTAGTTATTTCTAACATCAACACCGACGGCGATGGTGTTCACAGTACAGCATGCATAGGCATAAGTGTTGGTGATCAATGTCCAGATATCGAAAATGCTCTGGCTGGTTCTTTTACTGTGTCTTTCGATTTTGATCGTTGTGGGTACGCTATTGGAGGAGGCGTGAACTACTGTCAATTGGCACTGTCAGATTATGATCCTGGTTTAGGCAGAGTAGTGTGCAGTCCAGGACTTGTCAACGATCCATTTTCAGGCGGCGATCATTGTGTCTCGGAACCGGTGACACATTCGCTCGGTAGTTCCGAGGGAGATGCTGGGACACTGCAGCATGCTTTGAACAACCTTATCGATGACAATGGCATTTCTTTCATGACATCTGCAAACGTTCCTGGCAAGAAGGAGGCTGTATCTGTGATACGAACAGGACGCATCAAAACAAAGGGATCGTGTACTCTGAACCTCATAGGGAGCAGCCCTGCCACATGTGCCGGAGAATATGAACTACTGTATGAAGTGACATTCGATGCTGTCCATAGCAGTGGCGATGTCCCACCAGTTACTGTTGTGACGAGTGATTTCAAGCTTGACACAACGTCTTTGTCGTATGGTAGTGCTTTGTGCCCCGCGTCGCATTTTGTTCACGGTTGCGAGGAGCCCACGGGGGCCGCCCTTGATTCTGATCATGGGAGCTTTTACAACGGTGAATCTGGCAGCATTGCCATTGAATCAACGAAGGGATCGCAGCCTACTGGCATGATTACCTTTGACTATGAATGTGAATCCATCGTTGTGCGTCTTCCTGATAGCTATTCAATGATCGTGTCGAATGACGGCATGTCAGCTTCTTTCGATTATGCAGATTTCGTGGGAAACATAGCCGTGGACCAGCATATTCGTTTCAGCGCCGGTGATGGAATAGATCAATATCGCAAGATTTCAAACGTAGACATTGCTACGGGGAGCGTCACCTTTGAAACTCGAGCTCCAGTGAACGGTGCCACTTACACCGATGTCGAGTTTGGCAACTATTTCTCTGATTGGGATGAAAGTGATGGGATCTCGGGAGTTAGCAGCCAATGCCAGGCATCACGGCGTCACACAACTCTTCCTATCACATTAAACACGTATGACTCGGCCGTGTCGGTGTCTGACTGGAAGGGGAAAATTGGAGCGCTAGCTGTGATTGACTCGTCTGGGATCGGCGTTTCCAGACGCCTACTACCTGACTTGTCTGTGAACATAGGTCTCGTGTGGGATATCACGTTCCATAAACAACCAGGGAGCGTTAACGAAATGATTTGTCATTCTGTATCTGGAATCAATCAATGCTCTGTTAACACTCTCCAAGACTCGTCCATCCTCGACGGACATTTCAAGCTACGAACAACTTGGCCCCATGAGTTCGTGTCGGAAATGCCCCAAGTGTTTGAGACTGGTAGCATCCGATGGAACAGTGATGTGTTGACAGTCAAAACGAAGCTTGAAGAAATTACAGATGCCAACGATGATAAAGTGTTTGGTTTGGTAAGCGTATCCCGCACTCCCTACGTCCCACCATCACATTCTCGATGGTCTGGCGGATACCTTTGGAAAATTACCTTCTTGTCACGCGGAGGCAATATCCCTGCTCTGGCATTTGATGACTCGAGCCTTTCGGGCGCCAATCCACTTCTCGAAGTTTCTGATGAAGATTCGGGAGAGTTTGATTTATATCAGGGTGTTCGAAATAGTGCTTCGTTTGGCGCCAACGATCCTCGCCTTGCTCGGGATGGTAATCAAATCCATGGATCGTTCGCGCTTTCCTGGTCAGGCAATGCATACCATGATCCAGTGGTGACAGCAAATGTGTTCACTGTCCAGACTGGAGGCTTTTCTAGTGATCAATACACAGCTCTGTCAGCGGGCAGTTTCAAGTCATTGTTTGAGAATCATGTGCTATCGAACTCGGCGAATCAAGTCGAGGTTGTTCGATCGGAGCAGCCTACGCAATGGATGGGTTTCAGCTATACAATCATTTTTCTTCATGAAAATCTTGGTGGAGATGTTCCCTCATTAATCTACATGTTGGGCAGTCCTCTCGGAGGGACGAATGCTTACGTGAGTGTTGATGAATCAGTCAAGGGCAATGAGCTCATGGGTACCTTTCAACTTCGCTTTGAGGGCGAGACAACGCGTCCAATCAGCCACGATGCAACTCCCCAAGATATCCAACATGCCTTAAACGACTTAAATTCAATTGCACCGTCATATGTTGTAGTGTCTGGCGGCGAGGAACCCATCAGATCCGGCCCCTCTCATGGCAGTGGCGGGATGAGCACACAAGTTGGAGGTCGAATTTGGTTTGTTACATTTGCATCAAATGTGTGGAGAGATCCCACAGTCGATCATGACCATTCGTTTGTGCCTGGTAATTGGGTTGGTCCGCGAGCGTCGTTCTCGGACACCTGGAGCTCAGGCTTCTCAAAAGCATGGGGTAAGAATGTAGGGAACGTCCCAATGATGAGCTGTCTTAGATCGGGTCTGTCAACGACGAACGGAGCCTTACCTGACGGTGGGTGTTCCGTAAGTGAGCTAATAGCAGGAACTGATCCCCTCGGTGGGGCCTTCAAAATATGTCTCGATTCGGCATCATTTCCAAACGGTATCATGAGTGTGGATGCTGATGCATGTACAGAATTCATCGCCCACAACGCCGTAGGATCTGCTGAAGAGAGTGGTGGAGATGGATCGTCCGTGGAAGAAAAGTTGGAGCAACTTGAGAATATTGGGGATGTGCAAGTAACACGAAGTGCGGTCAATCCACGAAATGGAGGATACACTTGGAAGGTCCGATTCTTACGTGATGCAGATGGTCCTTGCGAACAAAAGGATTTTCGCCATTTGTGCAATTCTCCTGGAAATGTTCAAAAGCTTTGTGGCGCCGATGGTGCTACTCCCTGTGATACTGCTTCGCTTAAGGGAACGTGTCTCAAGCCCATATCATGTAATAAACTCACGGTCCTCGACGCTTTCGACAACGTTAATGGAGTACGATTTCCGGGAGGAAACGAGAAACAGGCTATTTTTGTTAAGGACGGCGAATACCGTGGATGGGAGGATGGCTCTGTTGTCAATAGCCCTACCATCGTGAAAGAATATAAATTGATTATTGATGGAGTCGCTACGGGATGCATCAATCACAATGCGCACGCAGACGAAATGAAGTCATCCATTCAATCAATTCTGGACATCAGCATTGGCGGCAGTGTTCGTGTTGATCGTACTCGATCCGAGCATCTTGCTGAGAATGGATTCGTGTACTATCTAACATTTTATGACACTGGCAATATGGCGTCGCTCGGGGTATCCGCGCATGGTGTATGCTCGAATGAATTTGACGCGGGTCAAAGCGTCACGATTTCTTCCATAAAGGATGGTGCCCTTCATCCTGCCAATTGTGAAGATTGTGTCGACGGGATAGTTCAGAGAGGGGATTTCACTACATTTGAGGTGGCTGGAGAGGACATTGGTGGTGCACTCGTTTGGAACGCGGAACCATCCAGCATCAAAGCTCATTTGGAGCAGAGCTTGGCTTTTTTAGTTAAAGTGACGCGCACAGTGTTGGACAAGTATGGCACAATCGAGTGGAAAGTCACTTTCACCAAAAGTGAAGGGTCGACTCCTCCAGGTTCTGGTGATGTCCCTCCCATAATTGTCGCTCAAAACCCCGACACTTCGGGGCGTAGTGCACATGTTGTTGTGCATGAAATAACGAAGGGTTCTGATGGACTTGCAGGAACTTTCGACTTGGACTATCAATCTTCTGGTGGACCGCGGACATTTTCTTTTGATGAATCTCCCCAGAGAATGATGAGGAAGTTGGAAGAAATGAGCACGATAGGGAGTGTGTTTGTCACTAAAGAATGCTATCCTAGTTGTTCATCGGGAGGATGGGGCGGCACACCTGTTATTCCGGGAACTATTGGAGGACACGAATGGAAAATCTTCTTTTTGAAGAACCCTGGAAGCAATAACGGTTTCACGTTCCCCCCAGGAAGTGGGTCGGTATATCCACCAGCCATCGATCACACTTTGCTATTCGGAAAAGACGCCACAGTTGTCATGAAGGCCCCATTCGAAGGATCGGCATCAGTGACTGGATCATTCAGCCTTGTTATTAATGGAGAAAGAACTGAATTAATTCCCTACAACATCGATTCGTCTGCATTGGAATTCACAATCAACGACCTTAACTCAGTTGGAGACGTGTCTGTTGAATCTGGAATCCAAACGGCCGAGATTATCACGGGAATAACTGCAAGTGTTTCCACTGATGGCATCTTCGCGTCGTTGACTGGTGGAGATCTACGAAAGCACCTAGCGCCCGGGGACAGATTTCGCATAGGAGGATCGAGCGACGTAATTGATGGGGCAGAAATGGTTGGTTCTGCATCATTGTCATCGATGTCTCCAATGCTGTCCAATGTGCAGCTCGATACTCGAACTCATCTCAATGTGGATGAGACTGTACGAATTGCAGCAGACTCCTATTTGATTGTGAAAAATGGAGTAGAAGTCCAGCAGATTGCTGTGCATCGATCACGTAGCTTATTAGGAGTAGGCAAAAATGACTTCTATCGACTCAAGGTGACAATCCAAGACGTGGTGGAGATGACGCCATGCCTAACATTTGATGCCTCAGCATTGCAAGTGGAGACAGCATTGAATGCTTTGTCAATCTTACTGAATAGAGGCGGGGTCTTTGTGACAAAGACAGACAATACGTCGGGATTTGTCGGAGATGCTCATTTCTACAAAGTTTATTTCTCTGGTGGGCAATTGGTCGGAGACGTTGAAGAAATGGTGGCAGAGCAATGCGAAACTGGCGTCCCAGCAGAAGTTGACTCGACGAATTCACATGTGCACATTCGCACATTGATTCAAGGAGGGAAAACGGAACATCAACGCATCACTTTGGCTTCTGACTCTGGAGAGACAAATGATACTCCCGCATTTCGTTTAACCATTTCCGATCTCAATGCCAGAAGTTGGCACACTCCATGCTTTTCTTGGGGGGTGCCATCTCTTGACATTGCCAAAATCATCAACATTGATTCATTCTCTTCCAGCTCTCTTTCTGTTGACAGTGTCACACACCTCGGAAGCAATCAGTATGAAATTGAAATGACAAGCTTCATTGAGGGAGTTGTCCTCGTTGGTGACTATGTCAATCCTGGAAAAAGATGCCCCGGACGTGTGTTGTCTATTAAGGATGATGGCAAGTCTGCAGTGATTCAGACATCGGAATGCATAACCGAGTCAGGTGATGATTTGTACGTTGGAAGTGATGTCACGATTGTTGATTCACTTGTTGACAATGGAGCAAGTGTGTCCGAGTTGACAGTCATCACAGTATTTTCAGATGCCGAGATTACCGATTTTGCTGAAGGATTGTATAGAATCAAAGTTCACTTCGAGGGTGTGTCCAAGACCACCTCTTGCCTGACTTACAGTGCCTCGGAGAAAGAAGTCCAGCGAGAGATTGGGTCACTGTTTGATTACAATCGCGATGGTTTAATCGACTCGTCTGATGGTGATCATATAACTGTTACTCGTAAAGGTGACGGTTCTTCATCTTCTGGGTTTGGCTATGCTTATGAGCTGCTGAGTAGTGGCTCTAGAACGTCCAGAGGATCAAGTGCAGTTCTGGGATCAAACTCTCCTAAATTTTCTGTCATTGACATTGGCGCCAATGGCGGTTGCTCTGACTACGGCGTTGAAGAGGCAATAGTGTCAAACACAGCTTCGACGACAGATGGAAGTAACACCATATCCCTTGGCACAAATGCCTTCATGACCATAACTGCGGGGGCAAGGCTCAGGGCAAGCTCAGCACTGATTCCTTCCAAGATTTACACTGTAGATCACTCGGACGGAAAGAGCCTTGTCTTGACAGAGAATTTTGAAGGCTCTACCACAGCAGGCACTACAACGTTGCATCTTATAGGAGGGGGGTCCCCGCAGTTCAATGTGAATATTGCTCGAGAAGGTGTTGATGAATATGTATACGATGTCTTCTTCACGGGTTCTCATTGGACGAATGCTCCAGAAATCACAGTGAATACCTTTGGCGATGGGCTTTGTAGCGCATCCAACACCGATATCATTAATGGCATGAACAGGGGTATTGGCATAAAGACAATTGTTGATGGTGGGGGCACAGTCGGTTCTGAATCACGATACGTGCTTGACAGAGTGGTGCGTCGAGGCGTGAGTGGGCTGCAGGACGTTTATGTGGTACCACCTGTGTTTAGTGTCAGTTCGGATACATCGGAACTTCAACGTATTATTGTCATGGATGATGATAACCTTTCAATCTGGGGATCCGGACAACCATCATTTAAGCTCTCATTCCAAGGCGAATACACGAGATGCCTCTCGTACAATGCGTTGGATGTTGAAGTCGAGGACGCATTGAATTCGTTAAACTCAATGTGCCCTGGACTCGAACCTTGCGTCACAGCCACTCGACGCGAAGACTCTGTGCTGGCGCCAAATGGACATGTTTATACGATTCATTTCGATTCATCTTCAGTAGCAAGGAAAGACATTGGCGACCCTGGCGCGGATGGATTGGAGGCCGATGTTTCGAATTCTGATTGTTCTGCGTTCGATTCATCCGGTGGTGAGAGGATTGTGATTGATGTCATCTCGCAGGGTAAGAGCTCTGCGGATTTTTCAATCCACCAGGTGCCCTTTGGTGGGAGTCCTGTTGGTCGATGGCTTGGAGAGTCGTCGACCGGCATTCCAATCTATCGAGTCAGTGGTACATTTTGGTTGGTTCGGTTTGAAGAGAGTCTCGGAAAGGTTGACTTGATGCTTGACTCCTCGACTCTTTCGCCAAATGCATATTCCTCTGTGGAGCCAAACTTTTTCGATGGCGTGAATCCAGATCGAGTCATCATCCCAAATCTCTCAACAGGGATACCGCATTTTGCAAGATCATACACCAGAACGCATTTGGGCTTTAGTCCCCCAAGTGACATTGTTACTGCAATACCCAGCGACAAGCCGGAAAAAATGAGAACGGTATCTTCTGGGCACGCATTGAAACGATATGAGGTTCAATCTTTGGTCATTGCTGCCTCTCATCAAAAAGAGGTCCAGGCGGTGAAAACATCGGCCATCGTCATCCCAGAGGTGCAAGAAATAACCCTTGTAGGGACAGAAGATAGTGAAATGAACACTTACTTCTTCTCTCTGCGTCATCCAGAGATACAAGTTGTAGCATGGTCAGCAGGCTCACCCGTAACAGCCGGATCTTTCTTCCTAAAGCTCCGTCATGTTGATCGTATCAATTCACATGTCTCTGGATCAATTGTCTATAAGGAAATGAAGACTCCGTGCATCAGTTTCGATGCGACAGCAGATGACGTCGAGCGCGCAATGAGCACGGATGCCGTTTTGAACGGCCTCGGCGCAAACTCTGTGAGGATAACTCGATCTGGCAATCGCAGCTTCTCGTCGAACTATGGATACTCTTATAAAATCCACTTTGTTGGGGGCGATGTCCGGGGAAATTTACTTGAATTGACGTCTGACCTCACTTTGACTGGTATGGATTCTAGTGGGGGAGACTCATGCGACGCTTTTGCGGCACCTACTAACGATGCATCACTCAAAATCTGGACGGAAAATGACTCTCAAGCTCTAGGCACTGACACTCCTCGTGCAGAAGTCATTATCGACGCAAACGTGGCGATTGTTGATGGGAAATTTCAGCTTAGTGTGACCCATTTTGGAGAGCAGCTAACGACTGAATGCATCCCATGGGACGGTACTGCTGAAGAGGTGGAGTCGGCATTGGAAAAGTTGGATAATGTGGACCATGTTCGTGTTGAAAAAGCGGGTGATGGAGTACTGTCAAGTGGTGGGGCGCGCATTTTCGTAGACTCTCCCTCCTTTCAATTCACTGGGGGGAGCTCATTTGTCACATCCACGAGTGATGATTTGTCTGGTGTTCTTTTTGAAGGTGATATTATCAAACTCTCTGCTCAAGCTGATGCTGACACTTTCTACAAAATTATCTCGCTCGTCGATGGAACCATCCTCCTTGACAAGCCTTTTGTTGGAGATACATCGATTTCATCCTCTGTGACTCGCTTCTTTGGATCCAGGTATATAATCTACTTTGACGGAAATGCCATGCACTTGGACGAGAGTGATTCGTCAGGATTTATGCCCCTTCAGGACTCAAACTTTATCGTTGCCGAACCCAATAGCTGCAAACCTCTACAAGCATACAACAACAATGTGTTGATGGACGTGAGAGAAATTCCTGGAGCAATTGCAAATGTTCGAGCGTCCTTTAAGTATGACGGTGGACACTCACTGCCTGGAGGGCCAACAAGTGTGTCATCCCTGAAAATATCAAAAATTCTCACTTCATCACTTCCCATGACTGTGAGTGAGGAGGCGCATGTCACACAAAGCTTGGAAACGTCAGAAAATGGATTGACATTTACCATCACGTACGGCGATGATGATGGCAACGTGCCTCTTTTGGTTTGTAATCAATCACCGTCATTGACATCCTTGGTGTCGTGTGATACGATCACTGTCATGGATGGAAACGAAATCGGTGGCAGTTTTTATCTCGATTCATCTGACCCCATTCCATACAATGCAAGTCCATCAGAAATTGAAGCCGCTCTCAGTGGTGTGTCAGGCATTGGGCGCGTAGAAGTGACGAGGTCACAGCCAGATGGACAAGCAGGGTACACATGGCTAGTCACATTTTTAGATGATGGCGGTGATGTGGCCGATCTCCACGCTTCCAATTCTCTCACCGGAAAGGGAGCAAAGATATCGGTCACTGAATTTATCAAAGGCAACGAAATAGGAGGATCGTTTAAATTATCTTATGGTGATGAAACGACAGAAACTGTTCCTTTTGATGTGGATGAACAGACGCTCCGTTCGAAACTCGAAGCTTTGAATGAAATCGAACACGTAGACGTAAATACAGATGGACACATTGACCCTCAGCTTGGGAGATCATTCACGGTAACATTTTTGGATCAAGATACTGGCGATGCGCCGTTGCTGATGCCTGATGCAACAAAGCTAACTGGGCTTGGGGGGGTCATTTCTGTGTCGGAGGCTATAAAGGGAAGTTTTGCCGCCAATGATGCATTATATATGAGCTTTGAATTGCCACGAAGTTGCTCGACCTCAGATGTACGGCGACCGTATTGTGGGGACCCTATAACAGAAGCAGTCATTGAATTCAGCTCGAGGATAGAATTCACTGCGACGTCAACTTTCTACCATCAATACTTTCCTGACTACTCTACCCAAATCATTCGCACCTCATATGTTGGTGAATCTCCACTTCGGCAATTGAGTGGCTACTTCAATGTTGCATACGATGGAAGTCTGAGTGCGCCGATAAACGTCCATGCCACTGCAGACAATGTCCGCGATATTCTGGAAGATCTCCCTGGTATTGACACTGTCGGTGTTGAGAGACAATTCGCGTCGCAGGTAGTGTATGGTGTATGTATTGACGCTCAAATTGGATACTCACTGATAAAATGCAGCAAAGCTTGCAGTCCTTGCGGCTTTGGTGCTGAAGGAATCAAGGCCAATCAACTCATCAGGGTAGGAGAGGTGTGGTACCGAGTGTCTTCTGCATATGACGGTGTTCAAGAATCGTTCGAAATCGCGACTGTGGCCGATTCGTCCATTAATGTGCCTTATGTAGGTGATACTGACTTGGATGAATGGGACTTGTTCGTTTGGACAGGTGGATATGAATGGTTGGTATCTTTCTACAGTGTAATTGGAGCAGCAAAGCCTCTTACCGCTCCAGTTCATCACATGCTTCCTCATCAAGCAGCAGTTGAAATTGCTACTCAAGATTGCAATGCGTGCATAATTGTTGATAATCTGTCACCAGACACGCAGTACTACGTTAGGGCGCGAACAAAAAATCGCAGAGGGTGGAGTGTGTATAGTGATATCATTTCCGAAACTCCTAAAGGAATCCCCTCCTCTCCGACGAATATTGATGTAAATGCCGTCTCCGGAGAATGCTTAGAGGTTGAGTTTGATCCTCCCGTGTATGGCGAGCCTCTCATTTCGTTTGTGGTACAGTGGGATTACAGTGAGCTCTTCACCCACGCTGATGATGACTCCTCGGCATCCTGCACGAGTCATAGATATGGAAGTTGTGACCTTGGGGTGGGAGGTAGTCCTCCAATCAAGCATGAAATATGTGGATTGCTCGAGTCGGAAGAATATTTTGTCCGAGTAGCGGCAATGAATTCTGTTCTAACACAAGACAACACGAACTGGTCCGGGATGGCTTCGACTGTGCCAGTTGACCAAGTTCCTGACCCTCCAGTTTCGTTGAATGTCGAAGTGCTTGGATATGATGGCGTGCAGATATCATTTGATTGGCCGAAACGAAATGGGGGCAAAGAGATATCACAGTTTGTTGTCACCTATGATACGACAGAAGACTTTTCATCTGCGAATCAAATGGTCATTTCGCCGACGCTCCCCCGGAAGATCCCGAACAATGGCGATAAGTGCGTATTTGATTTTGTTCCAACAAATCCACCACTCAATGTCGGATTCACCTATTTCATCAAGATGAATGCTGTCAACAGTGTTGGCACTGGAATAGCGTCTGCAATTTTATCCGTCATGCCCTCAGGGCCGCCTTTCCCTCCTAGTGCTGCTGTCCTAACAACGCTCCAATACAGTGAATTGCCGGTGACTGAGGCTTCAGTATCGTGGGCGTCCGTCCCAACTGTTTCGAATGGTGGGTACCCCATCGACGGGTACTTTGTTGAATGGTGGTCAAGAGACAAGCTTCCTGAGATTCAGGTTGTCCGTCTTCACTACACATCACCCCTGTCTCGATCAACCTTTACGCTCAGCTTTAGTCCATCTCCAACTGTGAAGAAGGAAACATCGAACTTGCCATGGAATGCATCTGCGGGTCTTCTGCGGAGAGAGATACTAAACCTCGGATGGGACCAAGATGATGATTTGGTATTGATCAGTGATGTGAAGGTTGCGCGGTCGTCCCTCGCGAATGGATATCAATGGTCGATTACGTTTGGGGATAATCCTGATAGAACCCTAAATGATGGTGATCAAGTAAGCCTCTTTGGAAGTGTACAGGAAAATGGAGACTCGGGATCTCCTACAGTCACAGTATCCACTTTTCGGGATGGCCGAAGGTCAGGAGGTTTTAACGAAATTCAGTATTTACAAGTTTTAGGAACCGGTACTTTGTCTGGTTATTACCGCTTGAAATTCTCAGGATCGAAATGGACCAGTTTGATTCCTATCCATGCCAGTGCTGCATACATTGAGAATGCACTCCTCCAGCTAAGCACAGTCAGTACCATAGAAGTCGTCCAGAACGATAGCGTTGATCAATTACGTGTCGGTACTGATGGTGATTTGGTTCATCATTATGAGATTCACTTCACAAGCCATCTTGGGAACGTTGATGCCCTGGTGATTGATGCAACGCATGTGGAATCGTCGAATGGTGACGTGAATATCGTAGTCTTTGACGGCAGCAATGAAATGGATAGCCTGAACACGAAAGAGAGTGCAGCAAATCCTGGAGAGCTACCTGTGCACTATGGTAGCTCTGGCGTTTTAGATCCAGCGATTGATACTTTCAAGATCACGGGACTCATCACTGGAAAGGAATACTTTTTCTCCATCTCGGCAAGGAACAACTTGCATGGTTTTAGCATACAAGCACTGCCGACTCCCTTGTCTATCGTACCACCACTTCAAGCTCCAGGATTTGTTCGGCATGTCAGCCTAGACGTGAACAACGGATACAGCGATAGTTTGGTTGTGAATTTCGACTCACCGGAGAGTAATGGTGGTACTGACATTTTGTTTTATCGAGTCGAGCTTGATCCCACTCCTTCTTTTGATAGCCCGATAGTTCAAGATTTTGACTGTCCTGGAAATAATAGACGAACTGAGTGGGAAATCAAGACAGTAGCTCACGGAAATAGTGTCATCAATGGCGGAAGCTTTCGCCTAGAGCTGGAGGTTGACGGCTCCACAAGCCTAACTGCGGAGATCCCGTATGATGCTGTTGCTCTGGCCAGTAACGAGACTGGGGTATACGAGGAGCTGGTTCCGAACATTTCAACGTCTAGCAACTCCAAGGCAATACGAACAATTCCACCGACTGATATCGAACATATTTTATTTCCAGGCGATAGGCTACGCTTTTCTGGTCAGAGTACGAAGTATATGTACTATGACGTCCAATCAGTAACAGGAACAGACGCAGTCCTTTCTGAGTCATTTATTGGGGAAGCTGGAATCCAGGTATCTACTACTCGACATTATGGTGGACGTGGCAGTCCTCTCTCATCTCGAATCAATTGTCAGTACGACGAGAACCTCTGTCCCATGGCTTCTGAGTCGAAGAGTGGCAGTTTCCAAAGCAAATTGGAGGAAATCCATCTCGCCATCCAAAATGGAGTATTTGTAGATCGCGATGGCCCGACCATCCAAAATGGTTTCATCTGGAGGGTGACATTCTTGGATCATGCATATCGGCAAGGTAGTGATTATTCGCTACGGGTTCACAGCAACTCATTGACCACTGTTGGCACACTGGGATCGGCCAGTGTGTCAGTCAGCTTGTTGAATAGCGGAAGGACTTTCACTTCGTGCTCTGGCCCTCTAGTTATGCCAAGTCTTGGTGGGCTGGTGAAAGGATTGGAATATCATGGCAGAGTCAGCGCGAGGAATAGTGAAGGGTATTCTCTCCCTGTAAAAGCTCCTGAGCCAGTAGCCCCGATGGTTGTTCCTGGAGCGCCAACTGGCGTTTCTCTTGATGTAGTTTCTGCCACAAAGTTGCGAATAATTTTCGGCTCGCCCTCAGATAACGGTGGAGATACAATCACACAATACTTGATTGAGTGGAGCACCACCAGTGATTTTGAAACTGTTCAATCGTCAACTCTTGACTACTTGGCTGGTGGAAGTCCTTTTTTCAAGAATATTGAAGGTCTCATCACAGGGACTTACTATTATGTTCGAGTGAGGGCGAAGAATAGCCAAGGTTATGGCATAAGTCAGATGTCGACTCCAGCATCTCTTAACCCTCACCAAAAACCATCTCCTCCAACGAATGTCAAACTGGGTATCACAAGCGATACTTTGTTAACGATCGGCTGGAGCCATCCATTGTCAAATGGAGGTGACTCAATTTCGAAGTACCGCATCGAATGGGACACAAAGCCTAGCTTTGCGTCATCATCATATCCGCCGAATAAGGGATACGTTGATGTTGCATCACATGTAATGAGTCATACGATACAACTTCTATCTTCAAAACAGACATATTATGTAAGGGTATTCGCCATGAACACATCTGGGTCGAGTTCGCAACAATTGTCAACTCCCAGCTGGGCGATTCCTTCCATGCAAGTTCCTGGTAGGCCCCATTCCCTGCAGGCATCGCCTGGCATGTCTCAAGGCACCATTGATGTATCTTGGCAAAGGCCTAGGGTCCCTGCTCACTCAATTCCATGTTTCAATGACGGACCCACGGTCAAAGATTGCCCAACGCCATACCGCGGGAGTCTCCCAGCAAGTGATGGAGGAGACGAGATTTCCGAGTACGAGCTTGAATTCAATGAACGGCCTGATTTCTTAGGGAGTGATGGTGGAAGACGAACTTACACTGGTACCCACGCTGTATTGAGCCATGTGTACAGTGGCAGGATGTATTTCATCCGTGTCCTAGCCAGAAACTCCATCGGGTCCGGAAAATATGGTGAGGTGGTTGCCGCACTGGGGGGGGTCTGATGCTGTCGAATTGGCTCCTTAACCGTGATTCGTAGTGGAAGCTATATTTTTATTTGCCTTTTCTACGTAAGAACTCAATAATTATTGGTCGCTGAACCTCTGACATAAAGATGTACTCATTCATTTCCTACATAGAAATCGATAATTCTACACACTCGCCAAAAATTGAAGGGTACGACACCAAAAATAATTCTCTCTCCGGTTTCAGAACATTACATTACAACTTTTAAGAAATTAGGTAACATTATTAATACTACCTACTCCTCTGTCTCACAATTATTCGTATTTTGGCCGTTTTTGGCTTGGATTAAGGGCTGTGTTAATTTTCATGAGATGGTCCAAGTATATAAAATACGCTAAATTTTACGCTGAATCGAATTGTAGTGGGGGGTTTTTATTGAAAACGATTGCATCGCCTTCAAATTTAATTCCCCCCTAATAATTTCTCATTGTGTACAATAGAGTACTGTAGCTACCGTAGCCCAGGTTGTCAAAAAAAATGGCGCGGCTAGGTGAAACAATGACAATTACGTATCGTACGTACTCTACGTACTGTAAGGTAGCACGAAAATCTCGCAATATCGGCATCTATCTGCATCTACAAAAAATTGTCCAGCACGATGGTAGGTGGCCGCAAGAAGATATCTGGCAGGCAGGAAGAAATTCGCATCAAAGTGAGTCTGTCTCTCTGCAAGAACCTTGTGCCCGAGACAGATCGCCTTAGGGCTGGGGCCTACGTGAGGATTTCTAATGAGTTAAGCTCGTTGGGGGTGTCACCAAGGTATGTTGGTGATGTTTGGAGGAAGTACAGAAAGCAAATTCTTGATACGTTGAACGAAGATCTTATGACAGGCTTAAAGCACAGAAAGGGCGCAGGACCACCTCGTAGGATCTCCATTGAGGAACTGCAAAACCGTGTGAAGGCAGTACCATTCACCTTTCGCAAGAATATTCGGACCCTTGCGTACAAGGTTGGTATTCCGCGCTCTACTCTCCACCGTGCATTGAAGATAGGGTGTCTTCAGAAATCAAGTAATAGTATCAAACCCTTCTTGACACCAAAAAACAAGACTGACCGAGTCGCTTACTGTCGCAGCTTCGTGGAGGAAGACAGCTGGTTCGGAGACATGATGGATCGTGTAGACATCGACGAAAAGTGGTTTTATCTCACAGAGGTAGTCACGAAGTACTACTTGGTACCTGGGGAGGTACCACCATACCGTACCTGCTCACACAAGAGCCACATCCTCAAAGCTATGTGTCTCACTGCGATGGCTCGCCCGCGAAAGAATCCTGAGACTGGAGTGTGGTGGGATGGAAAAATTGGCACCTGGTTCTTTGTTAGGCAGGAACCAGCCCAGCGGTCTTCGAAGAATCGCCCTGCGGGGACTCTCGAGACAAAGTGTTATTCTGTGACCAGAAAGGAAACAGTCGAGATGATTCTTGATAACCTCTTTCCAGCCATAGTGGAAAAGTGGCCGACGTGGGAAAAGAAGAAGATTCGCATCCAACTTGACAATGCAAAGCCCCATCCAACCCCAGGAAAGCTGTGCAAGAAAATCACTGACCGTCTTGGCGAATACTCTGCTCTTGGTTGGGACATCAATTTCACGATGCAACCAGCGAACTCACCGGACATGAACACCCTCGACCTGGCTTTTTTTCGCGCGATTCAGTCGCTGCAATATCAAAAGCCTGCGAAAAACATCGACGAGATGATCGAGCATGTCCTCGAAGCTTATCGGGATCTTCCACTCGACGTCTGCAAGAGGGTGTGGACGACGGCGCAGCTCGTGATGAATCAGGTCCTCCTGATCGGCGGAGGCAATGACTACAAGCTTCCGCACGTCGGCAAGCTGAAAATTGTGTCCGCCAATGGCCGCGACATCCCTCTACGTCTTCCATGCCGGGCATTGATCACCGGGGATCATCTCAATGCGGATGCCGTTGGTGATGCTTTCGTCACCATCGAACAAGGTACGTCGTCGTCGTGGGTTGTCGTTGTCATCGTCGTCCCCGTCGACGTCCGTCGTCCCGGCGGTGAACGTCATGGGCGTGGCAGCGCCATGACGACGATCGTCGTGGTCGACATCATGGTTGATGTCTGTCGTCCTGGCGGCGGAGTTGATGACGTGACACAGACGCCCCTTGCCTCCTGTATATTGTCCCTCCTTTTGTCAACACATCTAGTTTATTGTTGTATTCGTCGACCGTTTTCATCGCAGGCAATGACCAACAAACCG
>JALLAZ010000166.1:0-38326 GCA_036939755.1 Stephanodiscus triporus
GATGCCCGTTTATCATCCTTCCTACCCATGTGCTCACTTTCTCCTGAATATAAGTTAGATGCACATCGTTCCCACCAGACGGAGAATCGTGTATGCCAAGCGTTTTCTTGGACTGGGTGACATTTTCCTGTGCGATTGGGCTAGTTGATCCATCGGGATTAGTTATCCTCATTTCGTAGGGTACTGATTCTGTGTAATGCCATTCACCGTCCGTACATTCATATCCGACGTAATACCAGAAACATTTCTCCGGTTTTAGTGCTCCCCCTGTGGCGTTGAGCAGGCAGCTCCAGGTTTCCAACTCGACCTGTGCCTGGGTCCACACTGCGCCTGGATCAAGGACTCCCTCTTTCCATGTATAAAGATCCGTATCGTCGACGAAGAGGGCCCCCATAGTGTGGATCATCTCACCAGTAATCGGGTCCTGTACCATCGAGCCCATATTAAGCTGTTTAAAGACATTGACCAGGACCGCGCTGAGTTGAATCCATGACGGAGGAGCTGCTCGGCTGCCTTGGCCCAAACCCATTATGTAAGGGATGCAAAAGGGGCCGCCAAAGAAGGTCTTGGATTCTCCGTAACCTGTCCGCTGGAAGAATTTCATTGTCTGCAAACATATTAGCGCAGCAACAATGGCAGGAGCATTGCCATTAAGCAGGACCAGCCAAACGAGCGACATGATCACATGATTGACCCGATCGTAGCAATAAGCCGCATCCGCCGAGGTCACAATCATTGGTTGTCTTGACTGACGTGAGAGATCAGCCATCAGAGTCTTATCGAATTTCGCATCCTCTGCTGTGACATCCTCTGCTGTGCTTCCTTTTTGACTGAACAATTCTTCGGGAATGTAGCCGCATTCAGTCAGTGTCCTCATCGCATCCCGGCCGAAAACAAATTGGTTGTAGCAGTTGAAGTCGGCCTCGTACAGTTGAATGGCACGCAGTTTCTCAACCAGACATACCCCGGCAATCTTTTCCAGCATCACCTGAAGTCCTACACTCCAGTGCTCAGGTGGTATTCCGCTCCTCGCAACCACTGTGAGTTGTAGGGAAAGTGCTGCCGTGAGAGTGTCATCCAGGATCGCTGCTTTGTAGTGTCCGTAGTGGACACCGGACATTGACGAAGAAGTAAACTCGTTAACCCTTCTCCAGAACCGTCTGAAGTCCTCCGGAGAAATAACGATTTCACTGCCTTCTCCGTTCACCAATTTCATGCCCAGGTTGCCGATTTCTTCCAGAATAAGCTTAGTGGCCGGATCCAACTCCGTAGGAATATCGTACGTGCCCATGATGATCGATCGTGCCAGTGTCTCGTCCGACAGGTACCGAAGCCGCTCGCCGAGAGATGTCTTCATAATGGGAGCACTGTGAGCTAGGGTGAATCGTATCTCGCATTCCTGCTGTATCGCCCGCTCTACGTCTTCCTGCACTACGTATTCCTGAACCTCTCCGTTGACAACGCGTTGCACCCTAAGCACACTTGGGTTCGCCGGATCCTTCACCGTTCTCTTGATAAGGTACCACATCCGTTTACTATCCTCCCGGTTGCACCTCTGCCGTATTGCAGCAACCCGTTTATGTTGTCGCTTGGTTTGGGCCTCGATCAGTTCGGACTTCAATGAACTGATCTCCTCCTCCCTGGCACGCAGCGTCGTCTCCATCTTGTGATTATGAAGTGTCTCATTTGCCGCGAATTGCTCCTTTAAGTCCATGAGTTCTTTATCTTTTCCATCATTTGAACGCTTGCTCTCCTCCAAATTGCTCTCTAGACGGGTGATATCCGCATGGAGCAACATGTGCAACCCTCGCGCCTCCTCATCCGCCAGCAAGCGTTCTCTCTCTGCTGAATGTAGCATCGACTCCAATCTATTTTTCAGATCAACCACGTTACCAGAGAGCCTCTCGTTCTCCAACCTCATCTCCTTCTTGCAAATTGACTGTGTCGCAATTTCCTTGCTGCTTTCTGTCACGGCCTGCTCAGCCGCTGTCTTCCATTCTAATACCTCTTTCTTAAAACGACTCTTCAGCGACTCAACTTCCAATCGCCGCTCCTCGCCTTCGGATCTCAGTCTGATAACTTCCTCTGAGGCCTCCGCCATTGACGCGCGCAATACATCGACCTCCTTCAAACCCTTGTGGGCCTCCAGCGACTCGGCCGCGCGAACCTTCCACGCTCGCAATTCCGTTAATTCGTCCATCAACGCCCTCAAATCAACGAGATCCCTGGCGCTGCAACTCTTCACCATGCCGTGACTATGATGACCATTCATACCGCCGCCACCTCCACTGTTCACGAC
This sequence comes from Stephanodiscus triporus, assembly GCA_036939755.1. Lineage (NCBI taxonomy): Eukaryota > Bacillariophyta > Thalassiosirophyceae > Thalassiosirales > Thalassiosiraceae > Stephanodiscus > Stephanodiscus triporus. The sequence goes on from JALLAZ010000166.1 coordinate 2,300, forward strand.
CAAGGCCGAGCTAACGTGATTCAAAGGCACGATCGTGATTGGCTCGGATGGAATTGATCGATGGCGGGCAAATCGATGATGATGACTCAAGCCTTGCTGTTCGAGGATCATAGTCCGGGGAGTGGAAGCCCTATTGACGTTGGGATGAGAGTATAGCCGGCCGTGCTCGCTGTCCATCAGCACGTCATGGATCGAACCCATTATCTTCTTCTTATTCTTTTCATCAACAGTGCTGATCGTCATCGAATTCTTCCCAGGTAGGCTGTCGTCATCCTTACTGCCGTCCTTGCTAGACAGCAGCTCGACGTCCTCATCGCTCGAAACTGTTTCTGCGCATGTTTCGCTATTTTTACAATCATGCCATTCCTCTCCCTCATCTGCTGTGATATCGTTGCACAAACTGCGATCAACTTCCGGACTTGAGACATCATTTGGGCCGTTGTTTATGGGGCTCGATGGACTTGCAGCGGACTTCGGGGCACTACTATTTTGACTCTCGACCTTCGTTTTTAACACATCGTCTGCGCTGATCAAATTGGCATTGCTGATAGGAACGTTTCTTATAGAATAGTAAAGAAGGCTCGGCATATGACACAGCCCCGACGGAGTATTATCCGGCGAAGCAGTTGCAGTGCGCCACAATTTAGTATCGACGGGCGAGTCAGCCACGGTTCCGAGCAGCTCCTGCTCGGAAGTGGGACCAGACAACGATTGTTGAGACGTGGGTGAGCTCGATTGGGAATGCTCCGGGGACTGGCGGAGCTCGCTGGTCTCCTCATCCAGGTCAACAGTGCCCATGGGGTACAGCACGTCGGACCGGTAATCGGTGGGCGTGGAGATATCCACGGTGGTGGCGTCATTACTTGCATTGATGCCTGTTATTGCAGGGCACGGCTGACCCAGTTGGGCCTGGGCGTCGCTGGGGGCGGTGGAGTTAGGTGAATCCAGCAACAACTTGTCAGCCTTTCTTTCACGTTGCTTTGCATTGTGGTTTACTATTACACTGCCATCTTCTTCGCTCAATTCAGCGACGGTCACCGATGAGATGCAAGTATCGTTATCATGCGATTTGATCTTGTTGTCCTTGAAAGCTCGCTCTGCTGTCAACGTGGCCTTTTTCTCTTTGGAAGATAGGAATTCCGATAGAGACTGGACGGGGCGTTGGCCCGGCTTTTCAAACGAGGTCGGGCCGAATGAGGACGTACGGGGCTGTGGAGGCAACGATGCAGATCTCTGAGTCATGCATCCCGACGAAGGACCTTCGATGCCCGACGACTCGGCCGTTCCTCTATGGGACGGACCCCTGGCCAACGACATTGCCAGAAGCTGACGGCGACAACGTCCCGGCGCCGACATTGCCTCCAACAATGCCGCCTCCTGGAGCTTACGTCTCATCCTCAAATTCTCGGCATCGAACTGCCTCTCCTGCTCATCAATCATAGTTTGATTTGTTGGCGCAATGCTCTGTGACTTTTGTTCTCCTAGTGTGGTAGGGGTAGGTGCCTTAGCGAGATAGAGTTCGGAAGGAGGAGAAAGATGAAAATGAGTCAAGATGAAGGAGAAGAAGAAGGAGAAGGAGAAGGAGATGCCAACGAAGACACGCCACGACTATCAACACTCGACAACATAATCAACCAATGCAATGAAGCGAATGATAAATAAAAGCTAATGCAATAGGACTGACCTCTCCAAACGCGAGCTCATTTAAGATGTCCTTCAATGTCCCCTCCACCTTGGACCGACGTTTGGCGCCGTCACTCACGTCGTTGATTCCGTCGTCGTCGCTGAAGATGCTGTCGCGCCCCCCCTGGCTACCGTCCTCGTCCGTCGCGATCGCGCCTTGGCCGTCGCCAACGTCGACGACGTCGGGTAGCAACTCGATCTTATCGATGATGTCCGCGAGGGGAAACAGCTGGCGCGACTGACAGCTCTGCTCCGCGGATTGCTGTTGCCTCTGTGACTGCTCCTGGGTAATCCGATCGTTGTACACCCATGACCGATTGACTGCGGCGTCCCCGTCGCCGCCATTTTCGCTATCAGCGGTGAAGTTGGAGAAATGACTGATGCGAGGGAGGAGCCGACGCGTGTGGGAGAGGACGGGGGGCAGGCTCCGCTCGCGGCGGTTCATGATCACGACGACGACAGTTGATGATGATGAGGATGATGGTGGTGATTTGTATCCTACCCCTCTCTACAACTGCTTTTGCTTTCCTTCTCCTCGATCAAAGTGATCGAACGTGCGCGGGGATTGGTTCTTGGGAGCTTTCAAGGACACGCATGGAAAGTAAGAGGACAATCTTTGGGTGGGAACAACTCGCACCAAAGGTTTGTGTGAATACTACACGCTGCGATGAGCTAGGATTCAGCTCAGTTGAGTAGTTTGAGGCGAACTTGGAGTGTTGCTTCCTGACGATGCTTCCTACTCCCTTCGTTACATTTCCTCGACTATTTTCTTCCCACGAGACTATCATCAAACTTTGTGTGCATCCGCTTCATCGCAGGAATCGAAGCTATTGTAACAGCCGAACGCAGAAAATTGTCACGGGCTCAACGGTAGAGCTACTTGGTTTCGCGATGGTTGTTAAATAGTCGAACTTACTCGCGATGCTTCCACTTCGCATTTCCTCGACTACTTAGGTACTTCCATTCCACGAGACTACTATGTAGGAGTATTGTACTATCTTCTAGTCGAACCTTTGAAAGTAAAGTATCGGGCTTCGGCGGGCAATCGGAACTGGGAAACTCAGCCGAAGGAGGCTCAAAAAAAATGAGAGAAGAAGAGCAGACAGGAAAGACACAGTCACCAAAATTATTTCATTGGGGCAAGTAGGAATTGGTATGGAAATCACCGTAGGAAATGAACAACTCTCTTATTTGATTCCCACGTAGATTTATTGAATTATTACCATACTAATTCCTGCGTTCACACTCCCCGGTCAAAACGAGCCCAAGATAATATCATGTCGGCCAGCCGCCAAACATTCCGCCCGGCCCAGCGAGAGCATACGATAATATGGTAAATAGAATATATCATCACATCAAAAGAAAGCATGATGATGCCTAAACACCATTAATTTTAATGATTATAGTGGAGCAGTCCCACGCCGTGGCCATCATCCCCTCAGACTGCGACGCCGAAGCAAGCGACAAGACTCCCGAAATAAATCGACGTCGATGGCGCTTTATGTTCAACACGTGCAACGCCCCTCTCGTCGGGGCGGCTCTTTTCGTTTATATGTTTCTATCCAAGGCAATATTGATAGGAACGATTATTGCTGAAGCAGATGTTGGCACGTCCTACGTCATCCCGCAGGGTTATTTGCGAGCCAATAATGAAACGCAAGGACTTGCTACGAGTACCCCCACTCGTCGACTAACTGACAGCCCAGAGACCTCCGGTGAAATTAGTATATATCCAGAAGACGCAAACACATTCTCATCCAGGTTTTGGCGCTCTCTGGATTTGAGCGGTGACATAAAATGTGGCAAATACAAATGCTTGTTCCGCCAGATGATAGATCACAATGGACGAGGGAATGTGGCGGGTGATGATAACATAGCATTCTTGGTTGGGAGCAACTGCCGGAGGTATCAGTTCGAGACGGAAATGGAATTGTCATGGAAGATGGCGCAATATCTTCAATCCACACATCAAATCAAGCACCTCTTCCTCGAAGCACCTCGGAGGGTGATGAGATTACCCCCAGCTGTTGATGAAATATTCAATACAAAACGGCTATTTAAGAAAAGTCGACGGTTATGCAAAACTGATGCATCGTATATCAAATGGAATTTCACGATTGTTCAGAAGGTTCGCCTTGTTTCCGCTCCCATGTTCACTATAAAGAAGAATACTTGGACGCAATTCGAAGATTTTGTCGACGAAGAGATTGCCGATAAACAATTATTTTTTAATACGTTCGCTGAGGATATCGGCCCTGCTCTGAGTACAATAGAAACCGTTCCTCTCCTTGTGCATGACTTTCAGATCCTTGTCGACGGCAAGGGGGATATCTTTCACTTCGACCTTGATAGGTCGTTTCACGCTTGGCTGAGTGGACAGCTTAACGATGGAAGGAGCTATTCTAGTCCCGGAGACTTCCACAAGACTTTTGCACAAGATTTCGACGAAAGCATCGAAATTCTGAACTTTCTCGCTGTATTGTCGGCCAACCAAACGCAGAAAAAAAAAATTCGTTCTGGTCTTAATGAAAGACAAAGTGGAGAGTCGCTGTTGATGGGGAATATACGGAAATTCAGCACTCTATTGTGCAAGGCTGTGGGTATAGTGAGAGAAATGACAGGGCGGGATGAGGTGACCAGAGATGCCGCGCTGATGATGGTTCATTTGGTCGAAACTGCATTGCTGTTTGACAGGCTACAACATGATGATATGCCCGACGAGAGCGAAGATCAGATGAGAAATTGTAGCTTGTAAACAAGGTCTTCTAATCATTATTTTTCCTCCCGTACAATTCTCTCACATTGGGTGAATAATTTATACCAATACCTCTTTATTTGCGATATTTTAGTTAGTCCAATTATTTGTGGAGATGGCGCCAAACAATGCTTGTTCGTCAAACCCCAGCAGCCACAACAATAGAAGCTGGTTTTTCGCCAGCAGTTTTTCACAAGGGGCCAAAAGTTCCCCTGAGTCCACGCCACAAGCAAGCCGTCAAGCCTCACCGAAGGCAACTGCACGTCAGGTGATAAGGTTATTTCGATCGCTTAGGGTTTCATTATCATCATTTCTACTACTTCATCGCTGCAGCCTCGAAATAAGTTTACTTTTTAGTCTGAAAATGTCGATCTGTCCTCAAATCAGGTGCGAAGCATCTTCTGCATTCCAGTCTAAAATGTGGGTCAAGATGTGGTGTTAAGATACGACGAAATGAAGAAAAAAAACTTGGTGGAAAAGAGGGAAGATTTTTCCTTAAGATTTTTCCTTACCATATGTGTCGGAATCAGAACAGTACGGGCCAATATCCTTGACCGTTGGGTAGAAATCTTCAATGGATGCAATACGCCAGTCTTGCTTTCCCTTGACCTCAGGCTTGAGCTGCCAGTTGTCTACCATGACATCATATAAACCATGTGCCAAATCGACCTCTAACCCATTTTCTGAACTTCCATGTATTTTTTCAGGCGAGCTCCATGCAACGTCAAGTGACGAGTGGAATAGAAAGCTACTGCATGGGGTTCCGATCGCTTTCTTTCGGTATACTTTCACAAACAATTGCTCTTTCTTATCATATTCCCAGTTGTAGTTGAAGCCCTTTTTAGCTTTTCGATCTTTGTTGCATTCTTCCGAGGACAAGGCCTTGATCTGTTCGATGTCAGGGAGATGTATTGCATATTTCATTACCGAGTCAACCCCTTCTCCGTTGCTATATTCCGGCAGACGGAAAATTGCATTGCCATCTGGAGGGACGTATAGGCGGATGTGAATTTTCACGACGGCTGAATCATACAAATCTTCTTTATTTGGAAGATCTTCGAATTTCCAAGCAATGGAAAAATCTCCTCTTGTTGTGCCCTGAGTAGCACCGGCATAAACGATTGCGCTTGCGGAATTGGGGAACCTCGGCCAGAATAAAACTTTTTTGCCAGCCGTTGTCGTGGGATGGAGTGCCACGCCCGCTACAGCTGACGCCATCCACTCCGCTGACGCCCCCAACATTGGGTGATTTTTGGAGTATAAGTCTTCTGATCTCCACCAACTTTCCCAGTGCGTAGTAGCATTATGACTCAGCTGGTACTCAAATGTCCCAACGCCAAAGCCAGTGGCTTTGGCAAGCGCAATGTTATGAAGTCCGTTTTCGCTCAATGTTTTCAGGGCATACCTCACAGCAAGAATGCCTTCGCTGAACCCATACCATTGCGACCAGCCCATGCTCCATATGGATCCCCGTTTTGTCACTTCGCCAGATTCGATCATTTCATTTAGCGTATTATCGGAAATATTTCTGAGGAATGCCGCCTCTTCCGATCCAGGCCAAGTATGTCCTTGCCGAAATAAGTAACGATGCAACACTGTGCATCGTTTATTACCAGGAACAACACGAGAGTACAAACTTATCTCCGGCCCAGGGCTTAATCGTGAAGCTTCAATCTCTGGAGGACGAAATGAACCATCCTTGCGAAGATAGAGTCTGGCTATGCGATGTTTCACGGAGTTGGCCACCTCCAGTGCCGTTGTGGCCTGCTCCACTTTGTCAAGTTTCGACGCCATGTAGGCGATGCTTCGTGCGGTAGCCATATAAAAGCTTTGATGCGCCAACCAGGTATCACGTCCGCGCATGGAAAGCCAGTCCCCGAGGCCACTCCCTTCTTTTAGATAACCTTTCAAGTTGTCATCGTAGTTCTTGGCACGGATCCCTTCGTCAAAATATTTTTGAAGGAAGGTAAACCATCGCAGGTGATTATTATATGAGTCCTCGAGAAAATTCAAATCTCCGTAGTGTTGCATGTGCCGGGCTGTAATCACGGCAGGTGCACTTCAAAGTCAAGAAGTTGTCACAAGTATTGTGAGGCGTGAATGAATGAGACCAAGGGGTACGCAGTCATTAAAAATTAAAACTCACCTAGCCCAGACTGTCTCCCCTGCCCCGTGACCAACACCGGCATAATCGTTCAAGTTGAGCCAGTGGCTGGTGCCAGCATATGCACCATTATCCCACTGCTGGTCCCTCCAATCAAAAATGACCTTGCGATAAAACGAACTCAAATCATACAGATGAAGACTCGCAGGTGAATCCGCAATGACTGGCATTAATAAAAGGAACAATTGAAGATAGTGCGTTGAGTAAGTTTTGAAGAACTGATCCTCTGTAATTGAATGATAAGAGGTAGACTCACTATCTCCTCCGTACTGAATCTTTTCTCTGTGTGGGCAATCCGACTGCACACCCAGCATGTTGCTATTCATGGCATTCTTGACAAGCTCGTACCCTCCATTGATCCGTACATTGCTCGAGCTAAAGTCGCCCCATTCTTTGAATGCTGTTCGATATACCAGCGCATGCATGCCAAGAGGAGGCTCGGCAGTGCAGCAGATTTCAGCAAAGCGAAAAGAATGCGTGGTGAAATGTGACTGGCGAGCGTCAGCGAAACTGCCCTTGATCGACGAATCACCATCCGAATTCCGAGGGAGGATGTAAACGTCCCGTTGCAACAATGATCCTGGCTCGAAATGATCCTTGGGGTAACATGGCCCACCCTTGACTTGTGCTGAGCCGGCTGGCTTTGATTTATGCCTCGGTCCTCCATCGTGAAGTCCCATTCCAGCGACGGCTAGTGTTTTCGGGTGTCATGAAGTCAATGTGAGTTGGAAATTGAATGAAATTACATCATGACGGGGTGAAAAGATGTTCATGGCACAGAAAAAGGAACGACATTCATCCTCTCTCACCAGCAATATTGATGTCCCCCGTCGACAGCTCGATCGAATCTCCATACACAACAGTTATGAAAGATTCATTGGGACCTAAAGTGCTCATGCCATGTCCACGGGGATAAAGACCATCGACCGGCACGATAGGATCAGGTAAGCCATTCTGGAACCGCACCATGCCGGAAAATCCTTTCCCGAAATCTAGCATCCACCGTCCCTGGCCCAAGGAATACATTTCATCAGGATCGACGCGCTCCACCGGCATAACGGGAGGGATTTCAATCGGTATCAACCGTCCAATGGGAGATAGCTTGTGCTCTGGTATGTTCAAGTGCCTGCCATTCGTTGTCCTTGCATTAGATTTCAGGTGGAGGGCGGTCCTCCATGATTCCAACGTGGTGTCACTCTTATACAACAATGGTTTCACCCAGGAATGTATTGAGGAAGTAGATGTATCGGAAACCTCATCACTCCATCCCTCCCTAGTATCCCAACCACGAAAGTTTGCCATGGATGCCAAGTCAATATATTCTCCGGAGAACAGGCTTGATTCCCGCAAATGACCCTTAGCAACCTGCCACCCCGACGATGAATGTCCGGTGGAGAGGAGTACTTTGGTCGTCCCAGATTTTTTGTACGTCACGTACAGTTGAGCAATGCAAGTGACAGCACCGTGGGGCATGAGGTACAATCGTATGAAACCGCCGGTGATGGGTCGATGATCCCACCATCCTTGGAGGTTGAGGAATGGGGGAGAGAGAAATGGGAGAGTGAAAAGAGCGACGTAGGAAAGCAAAACAGGGCGGTGAGAAAAGGATGCATTTTACATCTATCCTCCACGCGTGTTTTGAACTCTGAGAACAACGTACAACGCTCGACTCGGTTGTGCGCAGTGTTGATCATATTCAAGCAACGCAAAACAAACAAAACGAAATGAATTAAACAAATAAGGACAATGATTATCTCCCGTCTCTCGCTTCTTCTTCTTCTTCATCGTCACTCACCCGATCCCATGGATATACCCACAACGTGTTCATCCTCCTCGCTCCTGTTCTCCTCCCTCACCTCCCTCTCCTCCTTCTGCTTCTTCATCGCCTTCTTCTTCGTTGTCGTCTTCTTCTTGGACAAGAATTTCGTGACGTCATATCCCCGGTACGAAACACGCTGCGCGAAGTCCGTCAACGGCGGATCCAACGGCCCCGACGACGACAGCGGCACCCCGTCGAAACTCACCCGGAAAGATCCCAGTCCCGACACCACTAGCAACGCCGATGCGATCTCATCGTCCACCTCCTCCCCCCCCTCCACCGCATCGCTGATATCGTTCATGTCCAACCTGGCGCGGAAGACGGGAAGCTGACTCCTCCTCTCCCAGTTGCGACACGCGGTCTCTCTGTGTTCGGGGAATTTGCCCCAGAACGCGCCGGCGTCGGTAACGCTCCACGATTGGACATCGATGGGATGGGATATCCATCTCGCCGTCCATTCGTCCTCGTAGTCGTCGCCGTCTTCTCCACGCTCGTCGCTCCCCTTCTCGTGAACTCTCGTCTGACTCGGGCCGATGGCAAACTTGGTCCATTCTGACGTCGACGACGATGATAGCTTGTGGGAGGAGGAGTCCCAGACCGTCACCCTCCAGTCGACGATGGTCCCCACGTTTGACTTGGACATTAGCAGCCTCGCGCAATCGCCTGTGCAAAGCACCACGTCGGGGAGTCCGTCCGGGACGTTCACCTTGCCCGAATCCCACAGCGGGGGGGGTCCCTCCTCCTCCTCCTCGTCGTCATCGTCCCCATCATCGCTATGACGATGCCGGGCACGGCGCGCCTCGATGCGATATGCCGTCGTGCGCGTTCCTTCCCCGCTCCTAGAGTCGGGACGCACGCGCGACCTCCAACGGAAGCCGAGGACGCTCGACGACGACACCACCGGCAGGAATTCCTCGTCGACGTATTCGTTCGGGGTGTCGTTCGGCGAGCCGGACGCGCGTACCACGCGTTGGAGGTGGTTGACGCTGAGATCGAACGGGATGATCGCGCCCTTCCTGCCGTCGGCGACGTCACCGTCGTCCGGGCGAGTCTCGTGGCGGGATCCGTCCACCTCGGCCGTCGCCGCCGCCGACGACGACGACGTGAACGCCTCCGCCTTGATCCAGTACTTCCTCGGTGGAGACGCGGCGGCGGCGCCGCCGTCATCAATCACGTTCGGGTCGTCCTCCAACGCGTCATCGTCGGCGGCGGTGAGGAGAGGCGGCGGCTTCAGGGGTGACAATAATCCCGCCTTGGTCCGTTTCCGCTTTCGTTTAGCATCAGACTCTTCCTCCTCCTCTTTGGAATCCTCCTCTTCCTCTTCCTCTTCCTCCTCCTCTTTGGAATCCTCCTCTTCCTCTTCCTCTTCCTCTTCCTCTACCTCTTCCTCTTCCTCTTCCTCTTCCTCTTCCTCGTCATCGTCATCATTTTCATCCTCCTTCTCCTTCTCCTTCTCCTTCTCTTCCCATTCTTCTTCCTCCACCTTCTCCTTGTCGCCGTCCTCCTCCGCTTCTATATTGTCATCCTCCTCGCCTTCTTCGCCTTCCTCCCCAGCAGTCCCCCTCTGGGGGACTGCGACCGCCCCGCCGATCCTTTTAATCTCCCTGGCGATCCCTTCATGCTCCTTGACAAGCGCCCTCAATTCATTCTCCAGGGCCTCGATCTCGTCGGCGACTTCTTTTTCCCCACCCGCCCCCTCCCCTCTCCACTCTCCCGACCCTCGTCGTCTGCCACCGGCGACGCCGCCCTTGCGTCCGAAATCGTCGCCATTGACACCATCGTCGTCAACGGAGGCGGAGAGACGACGGAGGACGTTGGTCGAGACGGCGACGAGCGTCGTCACCGCGACCATCGCCGCGACCAGCACGACTAAAACGAGGGTGCGGGCGCTCGGACGACAGCGTTTGACGTTGCCGCCATTGTCGCTGATGCTGTTCCTCCGGGCTGCGATCGGCGGAGGGGGGGCGGCGCCCGCGCGGCGGCGAGATTGCGGGATGGACGACGACATGCCACTGCGACCATGGAGAGAGGTCTGCGATGACTAGAATGGTTCCGTATGGTATGCCGGGGCATAAACAAAAATATTTATGGGAGTTGGCCTCGCTCGGTGCAAGTGTAGTGTTGTACCATAGAGTATCGTAGGTATCGTAGTGGATGGAGGGAAAACACAAAAAATGAAAAAAAATGACAATGTGTGTATTTACTATACGATATATCGTGTATGATATGGTGTGTATGATAAAACTAAACGAACGTCTTGCTTGGTCGGTTAGGGTTACCATACACTTACTACTCCTAATAGTACGATACTCTCTGTTTTTTCATGTGCGTGAGCTGTCCGTCGCCGTGGCATCGCAAAGTTTTTTCTCACATTTTGGGGGTCTCGCCGCTCCGCTTTTCACCACCAGAAGACAATGATGTGTCACGATCACGATTTACGTCTGTCTCTCTAGAGAGATCAAGCCACATTCCCTCGACCACGCGCCGACCCCGCACCGCCTCTCCCGATTACGCGACCTACTTACGCCGGCATCGGGCACGAATGATGTCCATGATTGCCCTCGCTGCGACGCGCTGCGCGGCCCGGCTGCGACCGGACGCCCCCTCCGCCGCCTCCTCGGCTCGCCGGCTGGCATTCGCCCAGGAGCACTACCTCTCGCCTGTCCTGTCCCGCGAGAACGATTCTCCCTCCGTCGACGGGGGCGCCACTACCGGACTGATCCGCAACCCCCGCGCGAGCGCGCCCGTCGTGCGGCTGCACGCCATCGGCGATCCCCTCATCTCCATATCCTCCCTCCTCGACCTGCAGGACATCGTCCAGGTCGACATGCTGACGGACTACGTCCGCCTGCACCATCCGGGACAGTGCTCGCGATCGCGCAGCTTCGACGCGAGTCCGGTGGACTACCTTGACGGGGAGGCGGTGTTCCCGGACGACGACGTCGCCGATGCTCACGGTGGCGGCGCGGCGAGGCGAAAAGCGGCGGCGGGCGGCGGCGGCGGCGGCGGCGATCCGCACGGCGGAGGGAACGACGTCGTCTTCCTCGAAGGCATCCTGCAGTCCACGATGCCCAACCTCGTCCGACACCTCCTCCGATCGGTCGGGGACGCCGCCGACGCTGCCGGCTGGTCCCCCCATCCCCGCCAGCTGGGCGTGCGATGCGTCGAGAGCCTCCTGTATCGACCCCACGGCGAGCTTCGCCTGCACACGGACGGCGAGAGCGTCTACACCGTCGTGGTGATGCTCTCGGACCCGGCCGGCGGGGGCGGGGGCGGGGGCGGGGGCGACGACGACGACGACGACGACGCGGTCGCGGGGGTAGGGGGGGACGAGGACCGCTTCGCCGGCGGCGATTTCGTCATCGAGCGTCGCCGTCGTCGTCGTCCTCGTCGGTCGGATGCGGACGGCGGCGGCGCGGCCGGGGTCTATCCCGAGCCGGCGCCGGGACGGCTGCTGCGGGCCTCGCCGCGACGGGGGGACGCCATCGTCTTCGACTCGAACGCGTACCACGGGGTCGATACGATTCTGTCGGGACGACGACGGGTCCTCGTGTTGGAGTTGTGGCCGTTCGAGGACACGGCCGAGGGCGATCGAAGGCCGTCGCGGGATAGCTACCTCCATCGTCGGAAGCTTCCCGAGATACACATTCCCGGGGTCGAGCGGTCGGGTGGGCGGCGTGAGTAACGGCGTAGAAGTGGGAGATTCGTGATATTATGTTTCAGAGTATGCGTCGCCCCTGCTCTCTCCGTGGCGGATGACGCGAAATCGCCGCAGCTGCACGACGAATGTGCAAGCCGATGAACGCCTCGAAGGGGTGAAGTTTGCATCTGACATGGATGCGACGCGTAACCCACCCACCCCCCCCACTGCGTGCAACGGCAAGTCTATTGACGAAGGATGAAAATGATGGATCTCGGGTTGTCGACAATTTTAGCTGCCTAGCCCAATGATCGGAAAGAACAGGGGAACAAAATACGGAAGGCGCAATACAAAGACAAAAGCAATCTACCCTATCTTTACCTGCTCATGCTTCCTCTAGAGAGTAACTCATTTAACGCTCAACGCATCCATTTTTTGTTGAACTCTCAGTATGGGTGCGATACTACTTTCCATAGTACATGCATACCCCATCATGGAGGGTTCCAACTCTCCGCCTCCTCCCTCGCCTCCTCTCTTCCTACCTCGCCTCCTCCCTCCACCATCACACTTCCGTCATCAAGCACCCTGCCTCCTGCTTTCATTTTTTGCGGGCATAGCTCGCTCGCCCCCCTTTTCGAAAAATGGGGGGCTGCGGGGCTCACCCGCATTTGGTCATAACTGGGAGTACGTTGGTAGACGAATGGTATTGTAGTGCGAAGTGCGAAGTGAATGATGTAACGCATGGATCATCCGACATCGAGTGCCCGGGTGTTCTCTCCATCCCGCCGCATCGACCGCCGCCGCGACCGAGAGGATGACTTCGGGATCATCCCCGCCGTCGTTCTTCGGGCGCTTGGCCGCGATCCGAAGAAAGGCCGACGAGACGACGACGACGACGACGACGACGACGACGTCATTCGCGGCCTCGATGGATATTACCTCCCTCGCTACCTATCGCTTCGAACGGGGAGGAGGGCCACGAATCAAGACGACGACGACGGAGGAGGGGATGAAAAAGAAGAAGGCCCGCCGCCTCCGCCGCCGCTCCCTGAGGCGCTGATGCTCGCCTGGGAGGAGGTCCGACGTCCGCCGCCAAAGGTCCGACTGCGAACGACGGCCGCGACGGCGGCTAGCAACGGCGGCATGACGAGGACATCGAGGAAGAGGAAGCGAGGATCCCGCCGCTCCGGCGACGGCGACGCGAACGCGGGGGGTGATGATGGCGCGATGGACATCGACGGCGGCATCAATGCCTTAGTCGTCGAGAATGACGGAGACGACGACTACGACGGCGAGGGCGATTTCGATGGGAGGACCGTCGCCGACGACGAGCGGGTCGGCCGCGATGGAGAAAGGACGGCGGTGGGGTCCGGTGGCGGCAGGAAGAGGAGGCGCGGCGGCAGGAAACGAAAGAGCCGCCAAGGACGCGAGATGGGCGGCGATAGAGGAACTGCGACGGCGACGACGACGGCGATGACGAAGATCACTGAGCACGATTGGATGCACTATCGGATGATGGCGCGGGTCATAGTCGCTCCATTCACATTGCCGCTGATAAAGTGTGTCAAACGTCAAATTATCATCGAGGAGGAGGAGAAATTTAAGTCGACAGAAACACAAAATGACTCCGTCGAGCGGAGAAGTTCGACACCGATCGAGGAGGAGGAAAGGAAGAAGAAGAAGAAGATATGCACAGTGATATCGTCAACCGGGGCACCATTGCCGCAAGCTGCCGCTGCACCAGACGCTCACGCTACATCTGTGGCAGTGACGACAATGGCAAAGTCATCCGTCGAGGTTTCGTCATCATCGAAAGCAATGCCCCAAAACGTCTACCAAAAGTTTACCCGCGGTAGTTCCTTCCCTCGAAAAGATGGCGAATGTTCTTTCGTTCGTTCGGTAACGGCGGCATCGTCGTCCCCTTCGTCACGTGAATCCCTTGAAACCATCGTGGACGGGGCGGTGTGCACGTTGGCTCGACGGTCGCATCGTTTTCGACAGTGCAATCGTCATTCATCGTCGTCGTTGTCGTCATCAAGGCAGAAGGATGCGGTCATCGTCAATCATCGTCGCCGACGGAGACGAAAAGCAAAAGCGACAGCAGGGGCAAACCGAGATTTTATTGCCAGCAACTACTCCGCCAATGCAGCGATTGGACGAGATAATCACAGCGAAAAGCCTCATCCCTCCTCGTTCTCCTCCACGAGGGGCGATAATCATTGGCTCCTGGAAGAAAATTTGCTCTCCGCCGGTTACTCCCTGGGCAGCGGAGGCGATCATCGTACGACGCATCCGCAAAGGATCAACGATGACGATGACGGGAACGACGATAACCAACGGCAGCGGCCACGCCAATGGTTACGCGGCTGCCCCAACATGGCGCCTGGCATCCACTGCCTCCATCCCAATAGGCTGACGTCATACGCGCGTTCGTCTCCATTCATGAGGTGAGCATTGACTTTATTGTTAGGTGGAGTCATCTTGCCTCATCTCATTTTGGGATCATTCATAGGTTCTTACATGCCACGATACGCGACGATGCCTTGTTGAGGGAGATGCTGGTCAATGCCATCCTGCTTGTGCCGGTCGTGTCGACGTCGACGACAGAGTTGTCCGATCGAACGTCATCGTCATCAGATTTCCATCGCGGGAACTACTTCCAATTGTGCGGTCCTCCGCTCACGATGGTTTCAAAGAAATTCGACTGGATGGCGAATAGCACGAGGAAGGGCGGAAAGTCGTCAGCATCGGCTGCCGCGACCAACGGGGCGAAAGATAACGTCCATCGCGATGAATCGAGCAGGAGGGATACTGAGTCAGACCGATGGGATCCCAACAAGCCGATTCCTCGAGGCAATCTGTTTTACTGTGAATTTTATACTAAACACGTTGGCCTGTCGCCTCGACATTTGCTTAACCAGGAAGAGAACAATCATTGCGGTGACAAAGAATTAGAAGGACCTGCTCACCAACCTCAAAGTCTTTCAGGACGGCAACGAACGAGTTATTCGAATAGTATCAACGACGTGAATGTCAAGCTTCTGGATGCCATGGTAGGGATATGGCAAACTGGCAGACCCAAATGTGACGGGAGCAGCAGTGACGGCAGAACTGGAGTCATCGTTATCAATAGCAATAACAAGCGCAGAGGTCGATGGAGGCGCCTTCGAGAAAGTGGCATTGCCATTTGCCGAGAAATGAGGCGATGTCATCGACGATGTGATTACGCGCGACTACTCGAACGTCATTGCCCACTGCCGATCATCGTCAAAGAAGGAACAGCACCACCAAACACGCATGGTGCTGCTACCGATGCCGATATTGGGGCAGCCCTATCTCGTCTCGTGACTTCGCATCATACACCCGTTGAAAATGTCGGCTCGTTCATCGAGGCTGTGCTGAAGAACGCGTTCCCGCACTCATTTTGGGGGTCGCGTCACAACTTTCGTCAGGTTGTTCGTACTATGAAAGTATTCACGAGGCTTGGCCGGACAGAACAACTTCCCCAAAAGGCCGTTGTGGATGGAATACGCGTCCTTGACATGGCCTGGCTGGTTCGTCGTCGTCATCATCATCATCAAAAACATGCCAATAATGCGAATGCAAAAAATAATAATGATGAGGATCGATGTCACTGCCTTCGTCGTCCAGACAAGCTCTCTTTATCTGACCATGAGTCCGCTACCACACTCGCGTCTAACGTCATGCGCTGGTTGTATTGCCAATTCATAATGCCTCTCCTGCGCTCTACCTTCTACATCACCGAGACAGAGTTCACTGGCTCGAACGTTCTTTATTACCGACGGCCTGTATGGACACGAATAAAGTGTCTGTTCTTGCTCAAACAGCGGCAATACCGAGAGATGAGCAGGGAAAAAGTTCTTAAAGTCCTGTCAAACCACAATGTGGGGTGTCCTCCAGCACCCCTGCGCCTTCTACCCAAAAAGACGGGCATACGTGCAATTGCCATGTTGTCCAAGTCGTGTGAAGTTGAGACTACAACAATGAGGAGTGACAATGTGAAAGAAATTGGATCTGAAAATGCAGTCAAGGTACAAAGCAAGACGAGTATTATCCCTTCGCCGAACAAGACACTGCAGCCCATCTTCAACGCACTAAAATACGAATATGAGAAAAAACCATCGTTGTTCGGGGCCGGTATCCTCGGGTTGACGGAGTGCTTCCCCTCGTTTTGTCTGTTCGTGAAGGCTCTCAAACATCATCGGTCCAATGGCTTGGGATTTCCTCCACCCACAACTGCACGACAGCTCAACGTAGGTGGTAGCAGTGTGGATGGGGGTGGTCGAAACACTCTATATTTTGCCAGCGCAGACATTAAGCATTGTTACGACACTATTAATCAAGAGCGCTTGTACGAACTGATGCGATCTGCCGTCAAAGAAGACGTTTACTTGACGAAGAACAGTTTCGTACTTCACTCTAAGGACAACGATAGCTCCATGCGCTGCCGATGGAAGAAGAGCACATTTCCCCCTGAACAATTTTCCCATACCTCCGACAGTTTTGCGGAGAAGTACTTCAATTCAATTTTTGTCGATGGAGTGTATTGCTCGACGGAGAGAAAGGAGACCATTGTCGGTCTGCTGCGTGATCATATTTTTGGGCAGGTGGTGGTAGCCAACGGTAATGGTGGTCAACGATGTCTGCTCCAAACGGAAGGGATACCACAAGGGTCGATTCTATCTTCCATGCTATGCAATTTTTACTTTGGAGACATTGAAGGTATTCTATTGGATGGTGTCTTTGAAAAACGATCCTCACACGTCATCAGGGGGGGTACCTCTCGTGATTGCGATTCCTTGCTCGTCCAAATCAATCATGAACTTCATCTTCTTGTCCGACTTGTCGATGACTTCCTGCTAATCTCTACTAGCAAATCGGCATCCATTCGCTTTTTGAAGAAACTCAATGAAGGCATCCCTAAGCTTGGAGTGAAAATCAACAGCGATAAGTCACTAGTGAATTACCCCATCTCAGTGGAAAATACTTCTACGGGGGAAATGGAAGCAGTGAAAGTCTGTCAAAACTTTTTCCCATGGTGTGGATTACTAATTGACACAAGAACGTGCGAAATAAGTTTGGATTGTAACCGCTTTCATGGATCGCATGCAACTGACACAGTCGTGATTCACCGAGCGGGAAACGAAGGGTTGAATATCAAGAAAAAAATGAAAGATTTTGTCCGACCACGGTGCTGTCAGAAATTACTTTTCAGCAGCTTCATCAATGGAATCGACATGGTCCGGTTAAACTTTCATCAAACATTTCTGCTTTGTGCCATCAAACTTTTCCATTACGTGAATGAAAGCAATAGTGGAACGGCTTCGTTGACTCATCAAAACTTCATTTACACTTCAGCTGTTGAAACGATTCGTTTTGCATACCTCTTGATCTCGTCTAAAATTAAACACGGAAATGGAAGTGCTGCAAAGTCTTTCGACGTGGACGGCACGACTTTCCGGCTAGCGTGGAAAGATGCTTTGTGGCTTGGAAGGCATGCATTTTTACGTGTCTTCCAAGGATCAAGAGAACGTTATGCACACCTGTGTTGTCTATTCTCTGAGTCCTCAAAGCCATCAAATGTGAAAAAGCTCCTTGAAGTGACGAAACGGGCAAGGAGGATATTTCCACTAGAATTGCTTCAACCTAAGCCTGAGGGGACGCGGCGAGTGCGGGGACGATAGGCGGACCAATCGGTCGTTGACGAAGGACGGGAAGGTCTAGACGACGAACGAAAATGTCCACACGGCCTGGGCAAGGACGAAGCTCGGGGGAAGATCGATGCCCCGGCGACGATGATCCACGGCCGGGCCATTCTTCTCTCTCAATAGTGGATTCCAAGATTGTGAGTGGAGTTTGTCCGTTTGACGCCTGGGCAGATTGGGAGGGATTCAAGGCGATGCATGGCATTTTCTACGCTGAGCCGCTGGGAGTATTTTTTGATAATAGAAGAGTTATTCCACTACACTAGCCTTCTTCTTGGGCCGTGTGATGAACTAGATACTAGCATCACTTTTCACAGCTCTAAGGCACCACTCTATGTCGTTCCCAATCAAATAACGATCATTATTGTCCCTGAGCCTGTGTACGCCGTCGATGTCCTTGCGGGACGAGGTATACGAGCGATCGTACGCGAGCGCGCGCGCCTCATCCATCGTCGTCGATGTCGTGGCGCGATCGTCAGATGCGCGCGACCCTCCTCAATCCGGTCGTGGCCTATCGTCATCATCCCGGTGGCATAACGACGAGTGCTGTTACGCCGATGAGGAGGAAGGTCATGCCCCCCTCCCGCGACCGTCCATCGTCGTTCTATCCTCCGTACGCGTCGTCCGGGATAATCGCCAACCGACAGCCGCCCGACGTCGTGCTCCTGCACGATGAGACGTCGATAGCTCGGATGAGGAATGCAGGACGTCTCGCTCGTCGACTGCTCGATGGGATCGCGAATCACGACGTGGCGTGTCCGGGACAAACGACGTGCGAGGTTGACGAAAGCTGCATGAACGCGCCCTGGGAGCGAATGCATATCCCAGTCCGTTGAATTACGCCGGCTTCCCGAGGAGCGTGTGCACGAGCGTCAACGAGGTGGTATGTCACGGCATACCGGACGTCCTCTGTCCCGGCAGCACGACGTCCACGAACGTTCCTCCGCGGCGAGCGTCTTTGGTGGTTGCTGGGTTAGAAATTAATGGAGGCGTTTTGTCGAAATTAGACCGTATCTCCTCTAATAATGGTCTGATTGACATGATTGCAAGTGGAAAAGTGTTTACTGATGTGTTGGCAATGCATTTCAACACTTGAATCATGTTCATCGGACAGTTATTGGCTGAGATATAGTATCACAAAGTATTGGTGTGGTGCGTCGGTTTTTGAATATTTTTCCTAAATATTTAACTATGCATGTTTATCATACCCCTCTCCCCAGCACTCTTTGCAAATTGGCTCCTTGCAGATGGGACAACCCATTCTTGATGCTCTGCACATTCTTTTCCTTACCGCTGCCCTTTGCTCCGATGCTGTAGTACCTAGCAATTTGCGGTAACACATCCGACAATAATGTCCACCAATGCCGAGATCCACTCGCTCGCCCGTACATTGGTTCGTCTTCACCCGTGTTCCGCACTTATACTGCACCACAACTTTCTCTGTTTTTGATGGGCGATGTGTGATGCCACTAGTGATATTGTTCAAGCAAAAGAAGCATTTGTCACAGTCACAGGGTACAAATGCCCCCTGACGCATGAAGTTTGGTCTCGTTGCAGACTTTCCGTCCCAGTGAAGACCAACCCCGTAGTTCATGATAGAAAGTGCAAGATCGATCTGAAAATCATGACGTCCAGAATGGGTATCCTCATACCGCTTCCACTGTTTTTGACCAACGTTACCCTTGACAAGGAAGCTCACCACAACATACACTGCATGGATCACTCTGTCCAATGCCCAGCAGAAAATTCTCAAGTAATATCGGTTGGTGCGGATTGTGGTCGAGTAGTCGGCGCTATCCCGATCGTTCCTGTCGACAGCATTGTAATTTGCAACATAATCAGCTTGTGCTCGTGGAGCCGAAATAGTATCACGTGTACGTTTGCCTCGTATGCGCCTCTGGACAGTCATGTAATCACTCCGTCCCACATTGTTGGTAGAAAGAAATGATACCTGTTTTTTGTCTTTCCAGGTCGTACATTGGACGTAGTATGGTGTCCGGCCTGCACGTAATTTCAGACACGCCTCACGAAACCAACCTCTCTCCAATCCATTACGCGCTCCATTGGACAACTTCAAAAAGGGAATGTCATGATCATCACGTGTCTTCTTATCGGTGAGAACGATCGTGCCAACCATTGTCCATTTATATTTCTCAAATAGGTGCTTTGCAAGCTTCATCGATGTGTAGTAATTGTCTGTGTACAGTGTGCGCCCACGTGGTCCTGTGAGCTCTGCCTCATTCACCAGTCTATCACAAACATCCACTGTGGTTCCATCCGTCTTCTTGTCCTTGTTACCGCAATAGACCTCGTACGCAAGCATAATCCCCGAGATAGCACAACACACACAGAAAACCTTGATGCCGTGCTTGATTGGTTTGGCTGGCATGTACTGTATGAAGGCCACCGCACGTCCACAGTACTTGATCATTGATTCGTCTATTGCGATGTCTTTGCCGGCGGTCCATACCTTTCGTAATCCCTTCCCGATTGCGTCCAAGGCATCTCTGACTTTGAATAAAGGATCATATCCATCGCTACCCTCTGGTTGCTGCAGTGAGTTGTCAGCAAAGTGTATGTTGCGCCGCAAGAACTCATATGCATCGCGCGTCATTGAATTCCTAACGTATGGTATCGATAGTCCATATGGCTGATTATGCCACATCTTACGTGCTGTCCTCTTCTCGGAACCAAAATGTGCCCCTTGAAGTATAAGGATCCCGATCCACGTGATGATGTACCCTGCCGAGATTTGATATTGTACTCGTTCGTTGTCCGCCCGATGACGTCGATTGGGGGTTGGAACACCATCAGTTAGAGCAGGCACCGAAACATAATAGAATGCCTTCATTTCATTTCCATCAGAATCCTTTTTCTTCCGAGCAACTACCCAATCATTATAGCAGTATTTTTCCGTCATTCGTGCAACTTGCTCGAAGAATACCAACGGTAGAATTGCAAGAAAAATTTCACACAGCCCTGTCGATGACCGTACTACATTTGTAATGAACTGCGTCGGACCGGCCTTTGGACCCCCGTGTGGGCCTGCATATGTGTCTTGCCATTGAGGCTGCCACGTGATGTTATGGTCATGTGTGAGCTCGACCCACGGAGCGTGGACAGGACGAATCGGCTCCATGTCCTTCTTCCACTCATTTTGAAGTGTCCTTGAAAATATTTCATCAATCGGCTGGATAGACGAGGACCGATCGATGAATGGCACAAAAGAACGATGGATGAGAATATCTGTCTGTGCCTTCACGTCGACAAGACTATCATGTGCACCACTCAGATTGGTGCCATCGTTGGCATACTTCCACACAACTCCAAGTTCATACGCTTCGATCTTGGACTTTGCCTTGTTGAAATGGCAACTCTTATACTTCTCGATCACACGATATGGGTCGATGAAGTATTTGATATTTGCTGGCAAAGAATACCTCGAGTTTGGGGCTTGTGTGAGTCGCCATAGCCACTTCAGGTCGCATGCCTCACCATTCCATGCCACAAGTATAGCAGTCTCTGACGGCCGCACGATACTGTGGAACCAACGCTGGAACTCGGGCCAGACGGTTCTCATGTTCCCGGCATTCACGATCCTTTCATCGTCAGGGAGGATGCCATGCACGGTGATGCTCCTCTGATCCCAATACTCTGGACGAACTTCAGGGTTAACGTATCTGTTGAACGTCTCTCTTACCCGATCGATGCCATCAGCATGGTCAGACCCCACCTTCCTCCCGTCCATCTTCATTCGTACGATCTCAGCAGAGATCTGAACGATTCCCGCAATCTCCCCAGCTGTCTCAATATCAAACGACATAAAAACAGACAGCTGATTGCGAAGTATATGATGGGCAATGGATCTGCCTTTGGGGACATAATCCCCCCCACCAACCTCCCCAATATCAGCAGTATATTCGTTTGTCTCCCCACCCCCCAATTCCACCTCCATTCCTATCGTTTCATCGGCCAAATCGACACCCTCGTCACCAACATCCTGCTGGAGTTGATCCCCAAACGGGTAGTTGGGAGTGTCCTCAATACTATCAGGATCGAGGGATTGAACTGAAATGGAGCCAAAATGGCTCTGATCGGACGCCAGGAGCCCTTCCTCGCAGGAACCCACAGAATCCTCATCTGTGGGGCTCTCGAGGAGGCCAGCCCTGGTCTCCCCCAAATTTGTGGTCTCGCGCAGTCCAGAATCCATCGTGCGCAAGCCAGAATGTGGCCGATATGCTGTCGCAAGCGTCCCTTAATTTTGGGCGGTCGCGCGCCGCTGGAATATAAGAATGAGGTGCTCCGGTGTGGGAGGTGCGCGCTATGGTTTCGTGTTTTTTTCGGAAATCGCCGAAATATTTTTCTGTTGTGGCGGCGGGAAAGGGTTAACCCGTTACAGTGGCGCAGCCCCTAACGGCTTGTCTTCACAGAAAGATTTTTTTCATATCGTATTGTGTATGAGGGGTGTCGCTTGGTCAAAATCTCAGTTAATATTATGAGAGAGAGTAAAAAAAACCAATTGAATTGGAATGTGTAATAGTTGCCATCTGGTAAAAAGAGAGAAGTGCCATCTGGTTGGTGTCAGAGAGGTTACCTAGAGTAGGTAAGGTGTCTTTCTTGCGCCGCCGAGCGACGCGGGGCGGTTCTCGTGTTATGTTGTGATGTGCGCTATTCCCTTCCCCATAAAATCGACGCAAAAAGCGAACCATGATGATTCGGAAATTCCTCCTCCTCATGCCCTCAATAATTGTCCTACCGGCCCCGCCCGTGGACTCCTTCGCGCCGTCGTCGACGTGCGACAATCTTCGTCGCGCGGTCTCTTCCAAGGTAAGTTCATTTCTCACTTGGTAGACAGCTTAGCTGCGTGCCGATGCAGATTTGGTGGGACGCGTCCTCATTTGACTGCATTCCCCATAACCCCCGCCCGGCCCCCCAAACGACTACGATAAAACCCAACTCGCCCGTTCGATCTGGACGTCCATCCTCCCGAAAAGCGGCCTTCTATGTCGTCGCCGCCACTAAGAGCGACCCGATCGGACCTGTCGTCGAAGGAATTCCAGCTCGAGGAGCTCGAGGACAGGGACGAATGCGAGACGTCCCTGCGCCTGAACGACGACGGCACCGTGACGCTCGGCCAGACGAACGGCCCTCCAGTATCGTCGTGGGAGGGATCCTGGGCCGTCATCGAGACGGCCACGGAGGCGGACAAGCCGTTCAGGATGAGGCTCACTCGGACCTACGAGGCGGGGGGGTGAGTACACAGTGTTATTATTTTGTGCTTACATAAATATCTACTTGGAATCGTCTTCCTTTTTTCACCAATTTTTGGCGGTGTCGGCGGGCTCACGCATCGCGGCTTTTCCTTCGAACTACGACACCCCCTCCCCGCCGGCCCTCTACGTGCCCTCTCGCCCGATCGCGTCACCGCGCGTTTCGTTCCCCCCCCCTCCCTCGTCCTCGCGCCGCGCACAGGTCCGGAACGAACAAGCTCGGCGACGTCTCGTACAGCGTCCAACGAGAATTCTGGGGCAACATCGAGATGGTGGGAGAGTCGGTCTCCGTGACCGGGAGGACCCACGGCAATCCCGACGCGAACGTCGACGGGAACGAGTACGTCAACGAGCTGTCGTTGATGGAGAGCGAGATTGGGTACTTCACCATGATCGACGCCGTCGCGGGGGAGCGGCCGGTGTAGGTAGGCGGGTCGACGGACAGGGCGGGGCGGAAATGGAGAGATCCGTGAAAGATTTGTGTTGACTGCCAGGAGAACCAAATAGCTCCGACTATTTCCACCTTCAAATGATTTGGCCTTAGAAAGCACCCGCACGTTGTGCTTGGCACCACTTGCTTCGTCAATACAAATGTTCAAGACTATCTCTACCTAGGCAGCGATGACGATCTGTTAAATGACGAATGCGACCCTAAGTCTGTACATGAGTTCAAACCATTATTCAAACCATATAATTTTCATCAGAACCACACTATCAAAAGATACAAAGATATTTTATCACAATGATCCAAACCCGTCCTTTTTCTAAGTCATATAATCACTGCCCTCGAGTGATTCAAAGACCTCCTTTTTCTTAGTCATGCCAAACAACGATAGCGCCCACGAATTATTGTTATTACTAAAGAATCCATTGGGATTCAGCTTCATCCTGTTCTTCTTCTTCTTCTTGGTACTACCACCACTGAATAAACTCGTATCGTCTCCGTACCTTGGCGAGGGCTGGGCGGCAATGAAAAACATGTCTTCTTCGGGTTTGTTAAAGTCCAGCACAGGTGCCCCTTCGATGCTTATTTTGATTTTGGGTTTCGGCCTTACAGCGACTTCACCGGTAGAGGATGATGAAATCCTCTGGTTTGGCTGCATTGACTTGCTCGTCGTATTATTGTACGGCATTGCAGGTTGATGTTCCTCCTCCCTTATTATGTGGGTGAATCTGAGCAGGTTATCGTCCCTTTTAGAGTACATGGAGACTTCGCGCTCGTCATTCGTTGGCGTCTTGATCCAGCTTTCCCACCCTCTTTTACCAATCATTGACTCGTGGGAAGGATTCCTATCATTCGATATTACTTTCTGTTCCTGTTGCTGATGTTTCGAATCTTGACCGCCTTTGGTCGTCTTCATTGACGCTATCGTTGGGCCATCTTTGACTATTTTACAAATGCCACTAGAACCAATATTGACGTCATCGCGATTCAAGAATCTATTCAACGACAATGCAACCCGCGTGGCAGCCAATAGCATATCGCCTTCGAAATTTTCATCATTTTCATCATAATAGTTGTTCTTGATGTGACCAATATCACAATTCAGATCTTCACCATCGTTGACGATGAAGCCCTCTCGACAGAGCCATCCTTGGTCATGTGTTTTTAAGAATTCCATCGCCTCTTCCACAATGTCGTCGACATTTTCGCCTATTACGGGTGTCGTCGCCGTCGTCGCCATCTTTTGCAACTGTGTTCCTTCTCCTTCTGCTTCTTCTCCTCCTCCATTGCCAACGGCAGCGCTAACGCCGTCATGCAGCCGCCCTTGAGGTGTATTTGCGAATCTGCGATTTCCATTGATGCAACTGGCTGCGGCGGCAGGCGCAGATGGCATTTTCATTTCTGGATCATCGTCCATATTGTTGCTTTTATTGTCTTTGGCGATGTATTTCTTTTTTTCTGCTTTCTCTTTTGTTGCCAATGTCTGCTCCTCCTCCTCATCTTCCTCCTCTTCCTCAAAATCATGACAGAAATCGTTAGTGTCAAAGCTACTAATGCTGTCTTTTCCATCTTCTTCTTCCACTATCAAAGGCGACGTGATTGCTGTTCTCGTCAACATTGCACTTGGTGACGACAACGACGAAGAAATTGACTTCTTGTTTTTCACCAGATCATTCTGTTTGAAGTAAGAGCCACTTCGAGGGCAGGGAGTAGACTGCATCATCCATGCTCCCCCCTGGGACATCGCAATACCCCGACCTAGGAGGTTATTGCATTTATCCAAACTACTTCTGTCGCCGTGGGGAGAGGATATGTTGCCTCCTCCCAGCATGTTAGAAGTCTTGGCAGTAGCGGCAGAGTTCGATGGTGGCGGCGGAGCATTGACATCGACGATGCGCGGCGACAGTGGCGGTTTGTTCCTTGCACTGATTTTTTTATTACTTCCCGATGGCGAGAAAGCGGTTGCAACATTACTACCGAAGAAGCTACTATCATTGTTCCTCGGAGAGAGGGCCTGTCGCCTCATCGGTGAAGGAGATTGAGGGGGCGATGCCACTGCCCGCAGAGACGGCAAATGCACGCCATTGACTGTATTCTCGTGTTGTTCGAACTGCGCCAAAAAGTTGAGCGAAGGAGGATGGCGGACCGCCCGTTTGACGTCCTTTTTAGCCCTCTCCTTCAATTTTCCATTATTCTCTGACTTCTCCTTCTCGTTGCCGTTTTCTCTTCCGTCATCTGGTCCTCCATTTTCTTTGTTCTCATTGTCCTCCTTGTCCTTGGGTGACTCCAAAAAATGAGCCAATAAAGTTGGAGGTTGTTCGTTCTTCCTATTAACTACTTTGGTGCTACCGTCGACGCCACCATGCTGTCGTGACGACAGTTCCTCGCCACTGCTGCTGCCATCAACACCACCACCACCACTGCCGTCGTCAGCATCGGAAGACGACGACGAAACACACAGCTGCCATTCCAAAGCTCTCTTATGTCCATTAATCTCATTGGAGCTTTCCTCGTTGCACTTGTTGATTTCCCATAAAGATATGGCCAGTGCCCGCTCCTTCACGGGAGGGATGTAATCGTATTCGACGTCGCCCGTGCCCGCGGCGCCAAAGGTGTGGGGGCATCCAAACATAAGCCTTGATTGCGGATGTTGCAGTAACTGTTGCGTGATGTTGTTTTTAACGTCCTCGTGGCTGCCATTTTCGCCTTCGTAGTTGCCCATGACGTTGCCTTCATTTCTTTGCGAGTCGTCGGCATTTTTTGCCAACATCGTGCGCTCTTGCGCATCCCCGTCCTTGAGTCGTTTCCATTCTTCCTCCCGTCCTTCCTTGTGGTCCGAATAACGACAAAAGACAGAGGGAGATTCTGATGAAGGAAAACCCGTCGCTGTGGTGGTCATGGTCGTGGTATTTACTGCGGTCTCTGCCGCCATGCAATCATCGAAGGATGCTTGCGTCTCAGTCGAGGCGGCGGCAGTGGCGGCACCGACCGCATCGACCCCGTCACCAGCGGCGAGAGCAGCGGTGGCAGTAGTTCCGAACGTTATGTCCTTCCACGTCTCCAGCTCGGGATGCATCGCCAGGATCTCCGGCGGCAGGCTGCTCGTCTCGTTCAGCCTCTCCATCTTGTCGAAGTCACCGAAGTATTCGATCGCGCCGTCGCTCGACGCGACGAAGAACTGAGGGTAATTGCCACGTGTTCCGCTGATTCGAAATAGCTCTTCTCTGAAGTCACGCGTGTCGGGGTCCATCCCGTCAACGACGACGTGCGGAACTCCCCTCGATGCGAGCCATCCGAGAGCTCTGGACTGATGCGAGGTCTGCAGTCGGTCGTGACATCCCATCGACACGAGGCACAGGAAATTCTTCGCATCGTCGCTCCTAGGCATCGGGCGGCGAAGAAGATCATCGTCGTGGCGTCGAATGACGGGCGGAATACCCGCGGCCATGTCAACCTCGGTCCGCTTCTCGGACGCGGCGGCCTCCCCCGCGCTTTCCTCTCCGTCGCATAGTCGCGGTTCTGCGGCGGGAGTTTTGGCGGCGCCGCCGACCGTGACCAGTTCGTCGCCGGTAGATGCCGTGGTAGCAGCTGAGGCAGTGGCATTCTCATTCTTCGTTTCGAATAATTTGAGTTTGCTGCTCACGATGCCGGACCAGATGCCGTCGTCGTCGCCATCGTCGGCGGCGATGAGCAGTTTTGCCAATGCCTTGATCCGATTGTTGTTAGCTTCGGCGGACATAGTTTCTCTTTCGTTATGCATGGTCGTTCTGTTCTACCCCCTTCGTTCCTATCCTGGGGAGGGAGAAAAAGTCATGACAAAACAATGAATGAGGAATTATCGTATTTTGACGTGACGAAAGGGTTGGATTCGTTCGGCGGGGTGGCGGCAAGTCCTTTTCAATTTTGGCGAAACAACTTCTAAACACAGGTCGTTATTAGGAATCAATATGGACCCCGAAAGATACATATCTTCTTCCAGCCAGTTAGTAAAAAAACAATTACTACATGCACCTATTTTTTTGTGACTCTATCAAAAAAGGATGGCGAAGAAGTCCGCAGCCGCGGACGACAGCTCCGCCTTCCGAGACGATTACCTGGCATCTTCGTATCCGTCGTCGTCGTTGTCGTCGTCGTTGTTATCGTCGCTGCGCGATGGCAACAAGAAGTCGACCTCCTCGGTGGCGAGCGCCGCGAACAACGCGCCGCTGCGAGGGATCCTAACGAGGATCTTGGAAAGTCGGGACAACGAGGGGTGGAATTGTACGATTTCGGAGAGTCGGGGGGAGAACGAGGATGGGAGGGGCGATGGACTCCTCCTCCCTCCTCCTGCGCCGCCGTCGTCTTCGTCGGCTACTAAAACGGCGGATGATCATGATCCACTCCGGGGGATGTTGGCAGGGTACACTCGCGTCGGCGATGACAGTAATAGCAATAATGGAGGCGTCGGTCGCGACCATCGCACCCCGCCGTCGTCGAAGGGGAAGAACAGAGATAGGAATGAGGACGAGGGGACGAAGGAGGAGGGAGCGGAGGTCACCGTGGAGACCTACTATGCCTCGCCTCTGCTGCGGCGCTCCCACGAGCGGGCGCTGGAGCGACGATCGTTCATGGAGGAGATGAGGAAGACGTTGCCTATGACTCCCGCCACGAAAAGCGAATACGCGAAGGGGGGGGAGGGCAGGACAATGAGAGAGGATCGGGAGCGCGTCGGAAGCAAGAAGGCTGCGACCATGTCGAGCGAACAGGACGAGCCGCCGAGGCCGACGTCGATGCGCATGAAGAAGCTGTGGGATTTCGGCGATACCGAACAACGACCTCATCGCGCGGAAACACCGAAAGACAACAACATCATCGGCGACGGCGTCGGCGCGAATGATGACTACTGCGATTTGAACTACTACACCAGCGGCAACGACGTCGACGACGTCGTCCGAGCTGAGCACGACAAATACGACGACGACGGGGCGACGTGGTCGCTGTCGAGAATCCGTCGCGAATCGCGTCGATTACTGACCAGACAGGCGAGGGATGACCTCCTGGAGGTGGAGAGATTCGCGACTGAGATGAAGGGGAGGATGGAAAGCCTGCGGCGACTCCAGCGCGGGCGAGAGGTGCGGGAGGAAAGCGGCGAGGGACCGCGGCGGGAACGGGAACCGGAACCGGAACGGGAACGGGAACGGGAACTGGAAATGAAATCGGAGCGAATTATCGCCACTGCCACTGCTACTGCTGCTACTAATGCTAGCACTACTTCCGCGAGGAAAAGGGAGGAGGATGCGGACGACGATATAGAGTCCTTGGCGCGCAGGCTCGTAGCCGTTAAGGCTCGTTCCTCTCCTGCTATTCGAGGCGGCCGTCAATCGAAAATTACAGGCGGCGAAAGAGATGTCAGCGACGGCACCAATGATCCCAGAGATGGAGCAGGACTGCATCGTTTTCGACAGTCGAGGAGGGGAGAGGAAGAGGAGGAGGAGGATAAGAGGGAACAAGTGCTGCAACGTCCACCTCAGCAAAGAAGTCGCGTCATCGACGACAGGGATTATGACGGATCCTCGAAGTCGGCAATATCGAGGACAACGGAATCATCATCGAACTTATCGCCATCCGATCTAGATCTAGAGAGGCATAGGAGTGAACACACGAAGAAGGAGCACAACGGAGACTGCGGTGATACTAGTGAGGAAAAAAACGGCAGTAGTGGCGGCATGGACGAGCTACTCGACAGCTGGTGGAAGATGCAGCAGCTTCGAAGACGGCACGAAAAACAACGGTGTGCCGATACGCCTATATTTAAGGAACTCGTGGGCGAGCCCACGGTGGCGGAGGTTGATTCTTCCGCGTCGTCGATGATTACGCGAATCGGGCAGGAGCAACATCTGCTGCATCAGAGGCGTATTAGTGACGTTGTTGGGGCGATGCCGCCACCATCGCCACCGTCGAATACTGCATCGTCATCGCCCTGGCTAAAGGGTACTATATCAGCTGATACAGTTAAAACTCCTCCTTCGGGAACAACACCGGAGATGGCAAAGTTGTCACGTCATGAACCATTTCGTTCATCGCTGAGGAGTGGCCTACAGCAATCGTCGCCTATTATATCTGTAAGTAGCAACAGTCTTCAAACTTCGTCGGACTTATCGGCAAATGTAAAGTACGCCGCGAGGAGGAGCTCCAAATGTGCTATGATACCAGAGAGACATGAGAACAAAGCCACTTATTTCCCAACGAAAAGAAATACTGGCAAGATCGCCTCTGATAGTATTCGCAGCAACAACGAAAATAGCAGCGATGGACAAATGCCGCCGCCATGGTTAAAGACAACAACATCAAAAACATCATCGTCATCGCCAATCACCGGATCCGTTGTTAATACCGCAAATATGAATGACATTGCTCACATTACCAAGAGAAGGATGAGAACGAGAACGTTGACGTCTTCTCCCGCCTCTTTGCCGGCACTGGCCGATGACAATGTTAACATCAACGGTGATAACAAACACGAGAAAGTCAACGACGGCACCAAAAATGGCGATCGCGTCGATGACGGGTCGATGTTATCGGTCTTACTCCGACGTATAGAGGAGACGAAGTCCGGCTTCACGAGAGCATTGCTGGATGGGAACGTCGAGGAACAAACGACTATGGCAAATCTGATGACGACGCTGGGGGAAGCGGCGATGACGTTGAGAAAGTTGGAAACGACAAACGAATGAGGTGAAGGAATGGACGGAGGATGGGTGACATGTTCCAGTGTGTGTAATATGCAGTGTGATGATGGATGAACAGAGAAAGAATAATATGAAACGTTGCCAATTTGATTTGAAAAAAGACTTGAAGGATGATGTATGTGAGAAGTTTAGAGCGATCGACGGAGGCAAAGAGTAGGATAGTGCTGATGTTGATTCTAAGCTTTAGGGACTTTTATCAGATCTCATACTCTCGCCTGGATCTGGTCACATCAACTATCAGTTCAGACATAGCACCCCTGCTTGGGTCCTGTCCCTCCACCAAAGTGTCTGATCTTTGTACAACATCCCATTTGTCCGAACTTGGAGACATTTAATCATGAGTTAGTACTATTGATCAGCTAAATGAATTTACCTCATCCTCATTGGGAGGTAATGACAACAAGGTGATAATTGAGCCAGCGTCAATGCTGCCATGGGGATGGTGGTCATTATTAACCTCTTCTATGGAAAATTATAAACTACAAAATAATGTAGGTGGTGCACCACATGACCCTCTCAATCATAATTCATCCCTCCCATTCTTTGTCACTCTCCTGGATGCTCTCCTCCTTATCTGAAAGCATCAAGTCTGGTGGTATCATCCAGATTCTGCACAAAACAAGCTCAAGGATTGTCTACCAAATCTCTCCAAAGCTGTGGTGCATTGTGATCATGGCATTTGTTCCCTACACGGAAACAAACACTGAGCTTCACAAAGAAGATCATGAAGCTGCATGCTGAGCTCAAGGTGGTCCACAAGCATCTAACTACTGAGCTTGAAGAGGCCTGTGAGAGTCTGCTCAGGTGAAAGAAGAGTGGGATCCTCTATGGGGGACAAGAACAAGAGGAGCTAATTGGATGAGTGATCATTTATCCCACCAGCTCATTATTCTAGGACTTGAATCACCACAGATTAGATAAGATAAGATAAGATTAGATTAGAAGGCATATTTGCCAGAGGGTTTAAGTTTGCCTCTGGATTTATTGGGCTTGCTTGGCCGTCTTTTGTATCCTCCCACATTTCTGTGTCCTGCTACCAGGGAGTATCCTGCTTTGCTGAGCCACCAAGAAGAACATACACCAGGAGCATCAGAGGGAAGAGGACGGGTGGTACGTGTGTATCTATGCATGTGTTTTTGGGGGCAATGGTAGTAGTGGAGTGAATCGAGTGATCTCCACCTCCACTGAGGAGAGGAGGTTGTAGCACCAGCCAACAATTGTGTTCTCAAAGTTGGATGAAAATGAAAGAGGAGTGAGTTACTTGATGTTGGCAAAGGCAAAGGTTATATTCATGTTGCACACCCAGGGGGAGAATTGGAGGTTGTCTTCAGGGATTATAGTTCCATCATTGAAGGTGGTCTGTCCAATGAGATGAGCTGATAGCAGGTGAGGGCAAAATCACTTTGCAATCTGCCTAGGTTGTGACAGACCACACCTATGTTCTGTCTCACCAGTCACCGTGCCGTGGGCGATGATCGTGGGTGTGAGGGCATCTGCTCCAAGTAGGTGGAGTGAGAAATGGGCAAGGGTGCACGCAAGTGCACATCATTGACACTGGAGATATGGAAACACAGTTGTTGAGCAGCATGTTAAGAAAGCAGCATTCACTCTGCTTAGAGTCATGCTGTTTCCCCTGGTCAAAGTCAAAGACCGAGGACCAGGATGACAAAGATGGTGTATTCAACTTCTGTGTAGTGTAGTGTGGCCTGCCATGGCATTAAATTTAGTGCTGCCTTTTAGCGATGCACATAATTGAGTGCCAGTTATTACTTTTTCTCTCCATCCAAGTTGTTGAGGAGTGCCGCCAACACCAACAATGCCACTACTACATAATGATAATGAAGAAATGTATTGGACCTCTTCCTCCATCCTCTTTGACTTAGAAGCTGACATTGATCCTCATTACATGGACGACTCATTCTTGCATTGTAGCCAGGACAGAGTGACAGTTGTGTCATCATGTCCAAATAACGCACTGTCAGGCAACAGCACTGTTGTCAGTATGCTGCTCACTCATTGCAAATGGCGGCCACTCTGGGCTAGTACTAGAAGTACTATCATCCGGTCTCATCATTTTATTTCTCCATTTTTAGCAATTAACCTGTTCTCATACTGGTACTTGAAATGCTAAAGAACGGACATGAAGTGAGTGAGGCCCAAAGTTGATCAGGCAGTCTCAGTCTCCTCTGCTTGCTGGGCAGACTTTAGTCAAAAATTGACCAATTGCTGCTCATACGAAGGAGAATAAATATTGAGCTTGCAAACCTTGGCTTTGGACACTAAAAATGGTGACGTGAGTTTTTGAGTTTTGTCCTCTGGGGATACTGTACGTTTGGCATGAATTTACCACCCCCAAATTGAGGGCAAATTCACCACAACCCCTGGTGGGCTAACCAACATATTTTATGGTTGCAAGGACTAGTTTAATGTGTGAACTAGTCCTTGCAACCATAAAATTTGTCGTGGCACCACTGGAAGTTGGCCCTGAATTTGCCTTCAATAAGAGGGTCGGATTAACGAGAGAATTACTGACATAAATTTAAAATCTAAATTAGAAAACTGCTTAAGTATTTTGAAACTAGAAATGAGAATCTGTTTAAGCAAAGGTGCTTCCTCCTAAGTAAACTACGATCAATCATATTTCAGCCAATAGTGATCACCATACCATGCCCCAAGTGACTTCCTATTTTTTCAACCTGCCGAACAATAGTCTCAGTGGGAGGGAATCAAAATTCTTGATTTACAGGGACCAGATGGTAAATTCATGCCAAACATACAGTACAAGATTAACCCCTATTGTGCATCGGGTACTTTTCTAACACTTTTTTTGGAAAAAGGACAGTCCTTAGTAAATCAGTGGTAATACTTTTAAACCTTGGTCTAATACCCCCAACGAGTGTCCAGTCTTTTTAAAGAGGGATTCATTCTGATTTGATTGATATATGACACCCCTACCTTCTGATGAAGTCTTCTAACTTCAACAGGGTTTATCCGACAACCAGCCCCAGAAAAAGCAAAAAAAAATCGATCGCACGAGTGTTAGATGGTAAATCCTTGAGGCCTATTGACCAATAGTCTTCCTTAACATGTCAGGAAAGAGTCGGTGTGTCGACAAGTGCATTGTCGCTTACCTATTGCATTGTGCTGTCCAAGGTCGAGAGTGCCGGAGGCAATGCGGGCATGCGAATTCTTTGACAATGAGAGTAGCAACAGCAATGCCGGGAAGCAGATTGCGGTCCGCCGCGCGCTTGAGAAAGCAGCCGGAGGAAAGAGTAACCCCCCCCTCCCAATGTGATAAACATGTCAACAGTTGGGATGTTGTCCATGTCCATGATAAATGGCTGCAATTCGACAAGATCACCCTCAACGCTGCTGACGCTGATGCCGACGACGCCCCGGAGTACACGCTCAATGATATCGGCAAAGATGAAGTTAATCAGGAGGACCTTGAAAGCAATGCAGAAATGTAGGTTAAATAAGCTTGCCATGTCGGACTATGAAAAGCGTGCATTGATTTGTCACTATGTCAATGCAAATCTTCAGGGAATGTCACCATTGAAGATTGGGGTGAAGGGGGACATCCCTCTATGTGCATTTAAGTCGCTGTGTGTCGCGTTTGAGAGCATTGTTTGCATCATGCAGATCAACTCCAAGTCTGGAGAGATGACTTATAAAAAGCTTGCAGTAAGGATCAATGCAGTGCTTCATCACGATTATAAGCAGAAGATGTTGCAACCCGTCTTTCAGGCTATGGCAAAGACCTTGGATGCATCAACAATGCACGCCAAAGATTGGTGAGTTCTCTGGACAACAGAGGAAAACATTTCCTGTTGGTTCAACAGTTGGAAATTCGACTTGGTGGATCTTGGCTTTGCAGTGAGGGGGGCCGATGGGAAGGTGACAATCCCTGACAAGCAGCTGTATTATATCATCCAACTTCAATGAAACTTGCCTTTCACTTGATGGCTCTGAAGGACAAAGGGGAGGGCGCCCTCCCAGATGATGCTGCATGATCCCCGGTTGCCCTATTATGGAAAGCAGGCCAACAAGGACTTGCTGACTGCAATGCTGGTGTGCGACAGCAATGCTGCAGGAGAGGCTCTGCCCCCGCATTTCCAGTTCCAGACCAAAGCAACAACAGACGAGGGGAACGACTTCGCAACGAGGTGTTTCATCATGTTCCCTGAGTGATAGGGAAATTTGGGCATGAAGATGTGAAAAGATTTGACGCCACCTTTGGCCTAAACACAAAGGGGGGGATGGACGACAATGAATTCAAACAGTACATTGCGAATTCTATTTTGCCCCTGTATCCTAACACCCAAGACAAGCCCGGGCATCGCCTCATTTTGAAGTGTGACAGTGGGCCAGGGCGGTTGCAGATCAAGCTGCTGGCCCAGTTGCATTACCTGGGGATCAATCTTTATCCCTGTGTACCAAACACAACTGCGGTGATGCAGGAGACGGATCAAACCTATGGCATGTTCAAAAGCCAATACATGGCAAATATTGAGAAGCTTGTCGATGAGCTTGTGAAACAGGATAAGACTGACACCATGCCTCAACACAAGCATGGACGGAGTTGATCTTGATACTGGTTTGGAGCTCCCATCGGCATTTGAGCTGGGATTCTCTTGTAAGCGTTGCCTTGACTCATGGGCAAAGATTGGTGCAGCGCCCCTCACTTGTACATGTCTTAATGAGCCTCAGGTGAGGAAGTCCATGAACTTAAACAAGGACTATGCTGAGCTTGTCAATTCCGTTCAAGAGGCAAATGAATACGCCGTCTACGCTCTGATGGGGTCAGGTTACGATGGTTCAATGTTTCAGGCATTGGTTTTGGTTCGGCCAGCTGATACTCGAATGGTGGGGGCATCACTGAGCGGAGGAGTAAGGAGCAGATTGAGTGATTGGCTCGTGCAAACACCCACGGTAAGAAGTTCTTTGCGAGGGGTGGGAGCCATGTCAGTTTGGATGACTTTTTCAAAGCTCAAGCACTTCTGGCAAGGGAGGAAGAGTTGGCCAAAAAAGAAAAGATAAAGCAGACTGTGCAGCTGAATGCTGAGCTGGCCAAGAAGGGGATGGCAATTTTGATGGAGAAGGCGGCTTGTTTTGAATCAAATAATTATAGTAATATGTCGACAAAGGAGTTGGATGTATTGATGCAGTGGTACAGTGTCAATAAGAAGGGGATGAAGAAGGCAGAGAAAGTGGCGAAGTGGAAGGAGATTCATCTCTCTTGTACAGCACCACCAGTGCATCACATATGGACAGATGAGGACAAGGAAGAGTTGACAAAGCTCAAGGATAAGGGGATCAACATGTCGAAGAGCTATCTTGGTAAGTATGCTGCACTTCAGAAGAGGAATGAGGTGGCTGCTATCCTTGATTTTGATTTTATTGACAAGGAATGGGCGGCATTGAAGACGATGCAGGAGGCTGATGCAGCCAAAAGGAGCAAGGCCGCGGTTGTAAATGGGATTTATAACAATACTGGGGCGTCGGGGATGGAGAATGACATGATTGATTGCGAATCTGGTGCGCTGTAGTTATAAATTGTAGCAGTAGAAAAATCTAACACTTTTTTCTGTGTTGTACACGACTAAATATTGAACGCAAAACAATGGGCGACGCCTAAACCAAGCGCAAGGATGATCGCCCATTGTGTGGGGATGATGTCGATGCGCTTGGTCTGGGCGCCACAATGATATTGATGATGCTAGGGGCAATTTCTGCACCACACCATGGTTGAGCGATTTTTTTGGCCAATGGTGGATCAGACGTGGGGTACTTACCG
>JALLAZ010000167.1:0-20625 GCA_036939755.1 Stephanodiscus triporus
AACAGCGAATAATGAGATTTTTGGAATTTCTAATGCTTTAAGCATTGCAATGTGCGCCACACCCGAACGATATATATATTCAGGTTTAGGTTCCTATCGATTGACCAGGAAAGAGAGGAACTGAGGGGTCAGGATCAGGGGGAAGAGCAGGGTGGTCGATGAATCTATGCCAAGCATAGTGGATATGAATTGCGGTGAGTTCAAATTGCTGGTAGGGGTTGGGGCAGAATAGGAGTGACCATAGAAGGCGCGCGTTTTGTTGAGGGACCAATTTTGGTCAGCAATTTTGAGGATTCCTTTTGGGCTTGGGAACGTGGTGATTCTGGAGTACATTAAGATTGCGTTGGGTTTATTGGGAGCGAATGATGATGGTGTTGTGGGGTCGCCATCAAAGAGAAAGGTTTGGAGGAGCGGGCCGAATCGCCCATGGGGATCTATTGCCAGAGGGATGAGGACCATGTTGCGGGTATGTAGGTTGCCGATGACAGTGTCGCCAACTGTAAAGGTGCCTGTGGTGGGATTGGTCTTGTTGTCATGTCCAATCTTCTTTTTCTCAAATTTCTGTAGATGTGAATTGGCATTGGCTATTAATAATGTTGTAACATCGGGAGAGGTAGGATCAAAGGAAGGGTGTGGGGGTGGACCGGTGATGGTAACATCAAATCCGACAGTGGAGTAAGGGCAGGCGTGGTTTAGGAGGGGTGGTTAGGATGGATCTGGGTTGAAGGAAAGATCAAATGGTCGTGCATGTGGGTCAGAAGGGAGGTGGAGTTGTGGTTCGATGTCAAGGGTAGATGATGGGAGGATGTAGCTGGCTGTGCTGAGGAGGGGACCAAGGGTAGCTGCGAAGCCGTCGCAAATGAAATTGTGGGCGCCAATCTTGTTGATGCGTCGACAGTGGAAGATGTGATCGCCAAAAGGGTCGTTGCGGTGTCCACAAGGGCAGAAGGGTTTGTCAGTTGTGTCGAATAAGGGAAGGCGGAGTTTTCGTTTGAGGGCTGGGAGGAACATCCAAGGTGGTAGCCGGTTTTGGGGTAGGCTGCGGCAGAGGGAGATGAGGGGGTATGATGTTTGGGGAGACAAAATACTTGGGAGGAGGTGGAGTTGGTCGGGGGTGGTGTTGTAGAATTCGTGATGTAGTTCAGTCCATAGGTAATTGCTGCAGTGTGCTTTTATGCAAGAGCGGGCGCTTTTTTTGGAGACAGAAGTAAGGAAATGGTCAACGCGTGCATGGGTTGGAGTTGAGGGGGCGCACGCAATATGAGCAATTGGTGGGAGGAGGAGGTGGAAGCATTGGAGGATTTTGGAGGTGGGGTTGGTGGAGTGGTCAAAAAGGTTACGTAGGGATTGGTGGAGCCGGAATGGAAGAAGATCACGGTGGAGGCGGAAACCCTGTTGAGCATTGCGTGTGGCGGCCGTCATCGTAATGATGAAGTCAGGTGCTGCGCGCGTGTGTGGGCACAGGAGGCCGAGACCGCCGGAGGCTAAACCAAGTTGGCTGATGAGGATGGTGGAGGGTGAGATGGTAGGTTGGTCAACAAGAGTGGTGAGGAAGGTGGATATGATGGTGTCGATGTCGGAAGTGAGGAGGCCATTCCATTCTTCCCGCCCAGTTGGGGTTGGAGTCATTGAGAGGGAGATTGTAGAGGATGTCGGAAGCGAGGATTTGTGGCAATTTTTGAAGGAGGCATTGCGAGAAGAGACGGAATTGTGTCTGTTCGTTGGTGATGGAGGTGGTAAATGACGAGATGTTGTTGTTCACGGTTGAAACGCAGGAGGAGAAGAAGGTGGTGGCAAAGGAGGCAGATCCGACAGGTTGTCCAAGTAAGCGGAAGCCAGTAGTAAGTTCGACTAGGAGAGGTGGTGCAGATTTGTCGGTGGGGTGTGGGCGGGTGGAGAATTCAGCGATTGTTGTAGAGATTGATGTTGCAAGGGCAGGGTTGACCGTGTGGAGGAGGGGTAGTGTGGATGTTCCATTGCAGGAGGTGAGTACTCGAGTTTTGGAAGCATCCGAGGGAGGCGCCGAGACATTTAAGTGTTGTGCATAGGAATGGTAAGTCAGGAAGGTAGATGCAAGAGGATATGTCATCAACGTATCCAAGGAGGTGGGAGATGCTGCCAAAGCCATCATCTCCAGGGTCGCCGGAGGCCAGACGTGCAGCGGCACGTTCTCGTTGGAGGGAATCAATGGGTTGGAGGAGGCGGGCGACAACGAAGAAGGCGAAGAGGGGTGAGAGGGGGCATCCCTGACTGACGCCTTCTTTCATGATGAGGGTGCGCCATGAGCCTTCATGCCATTTGTGTTGGACGGTGGTTGCGTTGTCGTAGAAAAGTGTAGTGAGAGGTAGGATTTCGGGGAAGGATGTGGCAATGACGTTGAAAAATTCTTCGCGGGAGACACTATTGAATTGGTTGGTGAGGTCGAAGAAGACGGCTGCTCGGGAGGGGAGGGCATTGGTTTGTTGGGGGGTGTTGGTGATTTTTTTTATGGAGAGTTGCATTGCTTTAACAACAAAATTGCTGCCATTAGGGATGCCGACCGCGTAGTTGAAGGGGAGGAGGTGGGAGGCAAACTTGTCACGGAGGGTGTGGGCAACGTGACTCGCTATAAGACGGCGGATGGCAGTGGGGATCCCGAGGGGGCGTAGTTTGGTGGTCTCAGTGGGATCCTTGTGGAGACAGAAGAGATAGAGATAGATATCAGTAAAGTAACGTTTGATAGATGTTGGGAGGTTGTTTTGGTAGATTAGATTGAAGATATAGTGTGGGTCTGGTTTGATGGTGGGGATGGGTTGCTTGACGAGGGTTGTAAATAGGTCTATGGAGTCTGTGTTGATGCCAGCGCCTTTGTTCTTGGCGGCGTGAAGGATAGTTGTGCAAATGTCACCAGGGAGGGAGAATGATTGAGGAGGGATGGTTGGGGTGGGACAGGGGTGGTTGCGTGGTGGGACTGGTTCGGTGTATAGCTTGTTAATGTGGGAGATGTTATCGGGACCAATAGTTGCGATTGACTGGGAGGAACAGGCCAGGCCGATGGCTTTGCGGTATTGATTGTCATTGGCTGCGAGTTGGGCATGTCGGTTGTGTCCGATGTAGGCTGGGCGTGTATTTTGTGTGAGACATTGGACTTGCATAGCAGAGTTGAAGAGGAAGGCAATATCACCAGAGAAGGCTGCGCCAATGCGGTCGAGTATTGTACCGTGGATGGAAGACTCTCGCCAACACAAACAATATCTCATCTCCACACCCTCGCCGGAGGCTTAGACCTCGACGCCGCCATCCTCCTCGCTGCCTTGGCGAGGGAGATGGTCGGCGTCCCGCCGCCCCCATGAGCCTGAGATTGCCATCCCGGCGGGGCTGCCACCGCTGCCCGCGATGACCATCTGACGTCACGTCGCGGCCGTGAAGGATGTTTGGCATTCAAAGTCTTTGTCATCGTGCTGCGACGACAGCGTCGCCAACGTTGACAAAGAGGTTGCCGATGGGTTGGAGTTCTTCCTCGCGCATTGTCATAGTCATCGT
This sequence comes from Stephanodiscus triporus, assembly GCA_036939755.1. NCBI lineage: Eukaryota > Bacillariophyta > Thalassiosirophyceae > Thalassiosirales > Thalassiosiraceae > Stephanodiscus > Stephanodiscus triporus. Next base: position 3,523 of record JALLAZ010000167.1, read on the forward strand.
CGTCGTCTTTGGGGACCACCGTGGGTGGGTGTGGAGCATCATCATCCCCTCGAGTCCGCCAAGATTGGGTGCAAGCATATCCGTCATGGTCAATCGAGCGGTGAGGGCGCGAGCGCGTGACAACGACGACGACGTCGACAGCGGGGGGGGGAGGAGGAGGAGGATGACGACAATGACGACAATGCGGTGGGCCAGTGGACAACGGGGGAGGGGGGTATGGCGGTCGTGGTGGACAATACGACGACATCGTCGACGTCATTGTCGGCTGCGTGGCAGGCGCCAAGAATGTGCCGCCGTTGCTAGGAGGAGGAGGCGGCCGCACAGGCCGCGGCAACGATGGCGCCACCATCCTCGTCGCTCTTGTCATACTCGTACTCGTCATACTTCGTTGTTGTTTTTTGTATTTACTATGATAAAAAATAAGTCTTCGTTAGATAATACATTAGTTCACGTTATGCCATCATTAGCTTTGTTGTAATGCTATATGTTACATCTTCACTAGCCGACGGAATAGGAAAATACCATAGTCCAAGCCAAACAGACTTGCGAATTTGGTGAGGCTCGACGGCACTCAAGATTTGAGATGGTCTCTCGCCTACGTAGGAATGCGTAAGATCTTTTCAGTATGGACCCTACAGGATCAGGTGACCACACATGTAGTCCATGTGATTGGGTACACCAAAGTGTACTCAAACCCCAAAGATAATACCTTACACCCAGGTATTTAGGAACCTGTACAGTGGGTTTTAGCTAAAAAGAAGTTCAGATACAAATTTAATTCCTACGTAGTAGGTACGGAGCGTGAAACAAAAATCTCCAGCCGGAACTCCCTCTTCCGAATGCACCCTCGCTCATGCAGCATGGTAAAATCTTCGATAAAAAGATAGAGTCAATGGGGGCGTCCAAGCCAATTGTTGCTATGCTTTCATTTCTTGAAATGCCATCTACCTAAAATGTGTGATAGACTCCGAACGCACTACCCTATTGATTGGGCCCTTAGGGTAGATTGCGATTTCATCATGACAAAGAAAAACCTCAAATTTTGGAGTGCACGGCATGTCAACACGATGCGCCATGCCTTTAAATAGCTAATGAAAATATAAACAATTATATTCACTAGTTTTAATGACATATAATTGTCGTGCAGCGTGTTGGCTGATTGTTGTATGCGGCGGCGTCGGGGGGGGGCGCCATGGCGGCCGTGGGACGACGGCGGCCAACATGGTTGGGGTGTGTTTTTTAGATAGCTTTCGCCTAGCTAATTGCGTGTTGGATGTCCCACAACCCAAAACCACCCAAAAACCAGCCACTGTCTGACCACATATCTCTGTCAATAATGGTTGGATGGGGACGTTTAAAGTACCCATCCTATGCACATGCATGGTCAGAAGATGTCTGCGCCATAATAGCCGACAGATCAATTATATTTTGGTCAGTAGGCCTAGGTGAATGGTCGGAAACCAGGTCGAGTTGTGTTAGTGGGCCCTTTATTGTAATTTTATTACATAAATTAGCAATATATTGTGATTCCATGTGGTGCAAAGTACATATGTACATACAAGCGGAACTCATATTTTTGCAAAAGCCAAAAACAGCTTTCCGGGCACTTTTATTTTTTTGAGTACCATAGTAAGCTCTGCCACAAAGGAGACCCCGGCCCGCAATCCAGAGAGTGCCAGAGCCTGTTAAAAAGCGATATCTAAGTAGTAGCCACCACCCCTTAGACGACATGATGGTGGTGATGGGCAGACCTTAATTTGTAGATAGGCATACTTGCAGTATTTTCATCCCCGGCCATTTTCAGCTTCAAAAATACGACGTGCTTAGTTAATTAATCTGAATTGTCCGATAAGTAATCAAGAATACCCCTGACGATCGATCAATAGCACACATTGGATATTGGGTCTCTTATGAGCCAAAGTGGGGGTCACGTAATAATTAATTATATTTATATTATTGTTCTTTAGTTTTAACAACATAGTCCTGTTGCGCTATCATGTTGGCTGATTGTCGATTGCCTCGGAGCCAAGTGGGGACCGCCATAGTGACCATATGATGCTGGCGGCCGCCATGGTTGTGGTGTATTTTTTATCTAGCTTCCCTCTAGCTAATTGCGCGTTGACCAACAAAAAAAACAACCTCTGTCCGACCTCTTATCTCAGTAAAAAATGGTCGGATGGGGACGTTTCAATAGTTTCGCCTCCGCGTATTTATATTGTGAAGACGTCTGTGCCATAATGGCCGAGGACTGAATAATATCATGGACGTTAGGCCGACATGAAGCTTCAGACGCCATGGTTTGATGTGGTTTGTCTGGTCTCTTATGTAATTAGCAACAATATTACTAATTCCATTGTCCGATGCAGAAAAACTATTTTTGGCGACATACATACCAAGATGTAACGTATCGTAGAACCGAGGGGTGGTTTAGCGCTCGTCTCAAAAGTGCGAATAATATATTCAATGCCGCCCCCGCCCCCCAACTTCCTCCCCGCCAATCGTCGGCGTCGACTCGATCCGTCCCGTCGCCTGCGCTCGCGCGAATTGTGGAACGAGGTGCGATTCCACGCGTCGTCGTCGTCGTCGTCGTCGTCGTCGTCGGACGACGACCACGGACGACGCGCGGCACGATCCCGGACGGCGATGGCGCATACCCTCCTCCGCGCGCTCGCGTACGAATTCCAGCCCTTCCGCATCCTGCCGTTCGTCGATCGAGTCTCGTCGTTCGTTCGTGACCACTACAACTACTACTACGACGACGGCGAGGCAGGACTGCGCAAACTCGTCTCGTCCTCGTCGATTCGTGTCGTCTCCGCGATACGAATCGTCGCGAATCGCGCGACCGTCCTGTCATCCTCGACCGTCCGACGCGTCGATCGATCCATCGTCGTTCGGTCCATCGCGACGCTCGCGACGCTGTACGTCTACCGTCGTGCCCTCCTGTACCTGCACGATCTCCTCGCGATCGGTCCGCTGGTGGTCATAACGACCCTCCTGATTTTGCTCTACACGATCGGGCTCGGGGAGAATACGGGCGCCGCGGGGGGTGTGCCGTCGGCGTACTCGGTTTTCAATCGCGGGATGAAGAGACTGTTGGGAACGGTCGACGGGGAGGCGCTGGCGCGTCAGTACGCCGGGGGAGGGATCGGGATGGCGGCGGCGGATGCGGCCGCGCCTCGGGATTACGTCGCGTTCGACGACGACGATACGGACGAAGACGGTATTGGGATGGACGACGACGAGGACGACGACGACGTTCGGAATCTCGTCAATGAGAGGAGGAGGCGCAGGCGACTCGAGAGGTTGAGACGACGACGGGGGGGGGACGTCGACTACGACGACTACGACGATGGCGACGCGGCGAACGACAACGTCCCGGAGGAAAACGCGGGCGGGGCCGAGGACGACGATCGGGGGGACGACGGCGTACGTCGTCGTCCGACGAACGACGGGGGTGACGACGGGGTGGCGGCGAGGGAGGCGGCGGTGGGGGCGAGGAAATCCGGAAAGAAGGCACGACGGAAAGATCTGGAAGTCCGACGCGAGATGCAACGACAGAGACGTGCGGCGGCGGCCATGGGCTTCGGCGCGGGTGACATTATTCCGGCATTCGACGACGACGACGGAAATTTGGAAGCTAGGATGGCGCTGCTCGAGTGATATATTCCATCATTCGCCTGCGTCGGATGTGGAATAAATGTCGTGTACGGGTGAGGGTGTGGGGGGGGGGGGGTTGGGTGGCAACCACTAAAACGCACAAATCTCCTCGTGAAGAAGGGAATGATGTACGGCCTGCACATTTTTGGACTTTCCGACCGACGAAAAGGCGCAGGTTCTCCTATTTAACAGATTAGTATCTGTGTTTTCACTTAGAAGGATCCATCGACCTAGGGATATTTTTGTTAGATTTTTTTTTCTCATAGCCCGTGTGCATCAATTCTTGCCCCCCGAACCAGTGAACAAATCTCATCCTCAGCATCATCTAGCAGTGTGCGTCAAAGGAGTACTTCTTTTCATCACCACATGATAGGCGTCCGTGAGAAAATCGCTGTCGGCGTGAAAGGCCTTGTAAAGCAGTGATAAACTCGGACTATCACGAATGCCGCAAAAGCCGTTACCCCACCAAACGGACGTGAAATTGTCCAAATGCGGGTACCACCAATCAACTGCGTGCACGGGTACCAACATGGTTGGAAAGATTATGAAACAGAGATAGTCATGCCGGTCCATGAACTCCACAATGGCTTTCAAATTTTGGTTGGTCCAAACTTCAAACAAGACGAAGGATATTCTTTTATTGGCGAGCAGATGTTTGGATCCCCTAATGACATGTAAATCGTGACCTTCTGTATCAATCTTGAGAATCAAAATGTGATCGGCGGGGTCTATCTCACGAATTGAAGCCAATTCAAGCGATTCGACCAACCGATCCATGGTGTAGGTGTTAACAAATGTGCGTTGTCCAGCAACGCTGTAGCTCTTGTGGTCACTGATGAGACAAGAAGTCATCCTCTCTAAATCTTGCTCCGAAAATTCTGGTAACTCCATAACTACATTTCCCTCAAGGCTGCCCCCTTCGTTGCCGGGATCTGTAAACTCGACAACCCCCGACTTATCACTCAAGCCAATGTTCAAGCGCAAAATCGCCGAGGGGGCCCAGTTTCTCCTTTGAACTAGCTCCTCGAGTTCACAAAAGACTTTGGGAGACGGCTCGATAGCGACAACCTTGAAAGATTTTGCATATGGCATGCACATGCCAATGACTTGCTGAAAGACTCCAAAAATCATGGATGCATCCTGTCCTCTGTTGGCACCGACATCAAATATCAACTGGCGCCTTTCATAATTGTAACGATCCATGACAATTCGAACGTATGGGGCGATGACATTCAAGTCGGAACAACCCATTTTCTTGTTATCGTGCGCAACCTCCAAGTCGATACTTTTAGTATAAAATTGTTTCAGTGCTGCCACGTTTGCCTCATTCTGTCTTTCGGTTGAACAGAGTTGTGACTTGATAGAATTGTGTCGAATGGCAAAAGCAACATTGAGGAAGCTAACGAGCACACCCGCTAGGATGCTGGACAACAACAATCGGCTGATTGTTTTATCCGTTGCCAACAATCGGCTCTCGCATGTTTTCATTCCGCTTGGCCCGGGGTGTGGAAGCTGTTCGAAGCCGAGGCGTGAGATGGACATGTTGTGGTGCACAAAAAAAAGACACACTTTTTTGCTGGAGGAGCGACACAACAAAACTGTCGTCAGTCATCAGCGCCCACAAATAATACTCCTCATTCAGAGGATTAGCGTGTGATCGCGGTGACGTCGTAAGCGTGCGTCATGACGGGTCTCACGGGACCTCTTGAGGGATTTGGGGAGGGCCGCAGCGATCGGCCATGGTCGCGCGGAGTCGGGACGCTGTCATCGTGAAGGGCAAAATGAAAGCCGTGGAGTAGGAGTAGGAGGTGAAGGTGCTGGCGGAGGCCGAGGAGGAACGGGCTCGGATGAAGCGTAAGAGGAGGCCAGGATGAAAGCGCCGGAAGAGAAGCCGAGGAGGAACGGGCTCGTATGAAGGCGGAAGCAAAGGCACAGCCTAGGAGTAAGCTAGGTGGAAAGCCGAAGAGATGAAGGCGCGGGCGAGGGCTGAGGAAGCTCGTATGACCTTGTTTGAGAGCGGAAGAGGAAGCTCGAGCCAAAGCCGAACTTGCCGTGGGCCGTGGCATGGCGATGATTTGGACTACAACGAATATGAACTCGACGAGAAGGATTGAGAGGCATCCGTCCGTCTCGCCAATGGACTACAGGGATTCTTTGAAGGAGGATGCATTGTAGGGAGGCCGTTCGTAAGTACAAGGAGGACATTATGAGTCAAGCGATTAGAAGAGTGCATGGGCTTTGTTCCACCACTGCCATCGCAACACCAGGGAGAGGTAATTAGTGGAGTTGATAATGTTGATGAGAATGATCGATCCTCTCCTGAGAGTGGCGGTGTAGAACTATCATCATGAATTAATTTCTAACTTGATTTTATTTCAGTAAATACTTGTGGGATCACCATAGTGTTTTCATTGCACTCACGCTCCATTACACCTCCGGAGGTATGGTGCAGCACATGATATGTTTCCTTTCCCCCACAAATTCTGCACTCAAGTCCCAACTGGATGGATTCATTTCCAACTGTTCCTGGGGCATACATGTAGTCGATAAATCACCATCTTTAACACCCACCATGACCCAAATAGTGTGGGAAAGAATGGTGGCAGGAGCATATTGCTCACCCTCTCCAGAGAAATCTACCGGTCTTCGTCCTGCCATTAGAGACTGGCCGGGACCATTTGGGCACATCACCGAATAGGGACAAATCTCTTTCCCACGAATACTCCTACAAAATTCCACTGCGTCTTCGGGCGAGCCACCGTTCCAGCCTTCACCCGAGCCAAACCAAAGCGGCTTGAATTCTTCGTGAACGATTTGGATCATGTCGATGGGGGCAGCGGTACTCGTGGCTGCCGTGGCAGTTGATGCTGGCTCAATAATGTGCGAGGTCGCCGAGGCCATAATATTGACCGGAGCCTCTGTTCTTTCTTCCACCACCTCATCCTTGTTTTTAATGCTGATTTCTTCGTTTTGGGGAAAGTTCTCTGCGGTACCAATCTGAAAAGTCGGTATGGCATCATTGAGAGGTGCTGCGGTACCTGTGGCTATTGGGGCCGTTGATGCTGACTCAAGGTCATTTGATTCAGACTCTTTTTCATCAATATTCACGGGTTCAGTCAGCAGTTTATTTGTGGGAATGATACTGCTATGATGTGGCAGTGTTTCATCCTCGTGTCCCTCTTCGCGGCCCAAGACATACGCCACCTCAGCGAACCTGTTCGGGTCACTGTCGCTCGTACCAATATTGGTGGTGCCTTTGGTTGGGGCACAGATCACCACCACAATAGCGGCGAGCATTCCCAAGCTCAAGAAAATGCCAAACCTCACTCTCTTCGAACCCAGTAATGGCCGCATCATTTCGTAATTTCTCTTTCCTTTTCGATCGCTATTAGCCGAGCCTAGTGAAGCGTGGGGCATGGAAAAGTCTCTTAATAGGCACGTAGCCTTATCGGTACCGCCGTGATTTCTGGCTCTATGCTCGTGGTATTGAAGGTCACGGCGTCCATCTTCGGGTGGATCCAACTCATGGGCTGCAGATTCCACATCGTATTCATGGAGGAAGGCGCGGTAGTTTTGCAATATTTCAGAGGTTCGATCAGCCAACCTGTTATCTTGTCCGTTGCCCTCGGACGCAAATTCGTCCGCATCTTCATCTCCTAAGGAATCATCGTCGCACAAACTTTCATCGTACATACAGTCGCTGTTGTCTTCGGAATCATCATCTTCATCAAAGTAAGGATAATTCACTGGAAACGCGGAGTCAAGGCTTTCGGCTAAGGTTTCTATAGGCGTGGAGGGGTTCATGTTCAATGCAACTCAACGTCAAATGAAAATGGCGAGGTGAAACAATATGTGCAACATGAAAACTATGTTTGCTGGTTCTGTTCACCCATCGCCCAGTTGGAAAAGATGTTCGCATGCGATTGGCTTAGCTCTTGGCATCATGGAGGGAGAAGAGAGTAGAGACGCCACGAATATCTACGTACCAATAATATTATTATTCTCAAACATACAACTCTGATGGACATAATAAATAAAGGGGCGAGCTCTAAAAAAACTCAACGGAAAAATTAATAAAAGAGTGGGAGTGCAAGTATTTGTTCCTACGTACGTACGTACTGCAGTCTCCAGTACATCGAGATATTTCCCTAAGTACTGTTCCTACTGTTTCTCTCAAAGAGAAGCTAGGGGAGCCACTAGCTTCCCCTACAATAGCATCTCGTGGAGCTATGTACTGTACGATAGGAGGTAGGAACAGGACGAAGGAAATATCTCGATATGTTTCCCCTTTTGCAATTGTAGATACTGGAGACTGTAGTATGTAGTACTCTCTAGAGCCTACGGAGGAGCAAAAAACGGCGGGGCGGGGAGCAATTAAAAGTCAGAAGTTCCGACAAAAAAAAATCTTTTTTGTTGACCCCCTCAACCCTCAGCCTCGTCGTCAACGTGAACGACTACAACATATGCCCCAAGAGAGGTAAGGCCAACGAAGCCGTCGAATCCATGTAAATGGGCACGTCCGGCTCTGTGTCGAGTCTAATTGGCCCTTGAGACGTGACCTGTCGTTTGTATGGCGCCATGATCATTATTTATTCCTGTATTTGCTCTGGGCTCTACTCGGCCGGGGAGCCGGTGACGAAATACAGTTTGGAGGGATCGATCAACCCTCACATTCATTGGCTTGCACGATACCCCCTTTGCAGTGCCTCATGTGATCATTATTTTACTATCTCATCTCATCAGCTACGGCTATTTTCACGACCTCACATATTTGTTACACTCCATCCACCATCCAGACTAGGCCTCGAAAATAAGCTATCTATTTCTGCACTAATTTCCCTCTGCTTCATCGCCTGGAATACTGCAAAATGGGGAGGCACTGCGCGCAATGTGGTAATTGGTGCTCCTGTAGTCAGTTCAGTCGCAACCAATGGACGTATGGCGATGGCGAATCTCGCTGCAAGAATTGCGTCTTCGGGACTCATTTCTATCAGCCGCCGCCGCCGCCTTCCTTTGCATGTGGAGAATGCCACAGAGAGTTCAACAACCAAAACGAACTGAACATGCACATGCAGGTCCACCGCCCTCGACTCGTCACCTGTATCGTGTGTAAACAGAAGCATTTCAAATCGAGTGCCAACATGGTCCAGCACGTGGAAAGTGGATACTGCACCGGGTGCAAGGGAAAAGACAATGCGAGGGAGCAGATTTATGGGTTTGCCACGAAGCTACGCGGTATGCAGCCCTACATGACTGGGACGCCTCTATTGACGAATGGGGGGCACAATCACGGTGGGGTACCCGATTTTCCTTACCAGTGTCAACAGTGTGCGAAATCATTTCGTCACCTAAGCCAGCTGATGCAACACCAAGATAATACGCACAACAACAGAAGAATGCTTCAATATTAATGCTTGCGCGGAACGGACAAAGTCGATGAGTATCCGTATGATAATGTGAGAGGTGTGCGATTCAAAATGAGTGGTGTGTGATTCTTCGACGGGAATAGATCTGCTGTCTCTTAAGATAATGCGACATCTGCATGTATTTAGTCCAAAGATTAGATCATGGAGTTTTAAACATCGGGTCGTGATTACTTCTTACTTGCGTGAGCCAGGCTCCCAATCATTGCCCCCGGAATGATCCGCCGATCGACCTCCTCGGCCGTCAGTGCGTACTACCTCTTCGCGTTCTTGATATCGCCCTTCGTACCCGATGAGCATCAGCGAAACCGTGTAGGATAACGAGGGCGTGTATCCTGTTGAAAGAATCGGCCTGAATCGTCAAGGACGCAACGCGATGCGAAACGCCATATCGTCAACGCCTCGCATTGCGTGTGGGTCGACCTTTTTGGGCATGATGGAAGCTCCCCAGCTCGTTCTCGGGGAGGCTAACCTAGAGACCAAGTCTTCTAGAGGGAAGATGATTTCATTCGGACAGATTTTGGGTTTTGGCGGGAAATTGCGACCCGCACACACAAAAAGTAACGAAAGCCTCCGAGAAAGAGAGAGAGCCGTTCCCCTCTTCATTCCGTCCTCCACAAAGAGAGAGAGAGAGAGAGACCATGGCGATCGAGTCCGAGGAGGCCTCCTCCCCGCCGTATTTGTCGTCCGGGGACAACGACGACGACGACGAAGACGACGACGAAGACGACGACGTGGGGAGGAACGATCGCGAAGAAGACGAGGACGACGACTCGGCCGGGGGGATGAGCGGGGGACCGCCGCCCCCGGCGGACGACGACATCGTCGCCGTCACGGCGGGGAGACGAGGGGACGACAAAGACGACGACGGCGACGACGACGGCGGCGACGACTCCATCGTCGGGCCGCATCGCCGTCACGACGACGACGACGACTATGACGATGGAGACGGCGCGGACGATTACCCCTCCGCCCTCTCCCGCGCATTGACGACGATGATGGGATCGTCGCGCCACGACGACGACGTCAGGACGTCGACTACGACTACGACTACGACTACGACGAATATGATCGACCTCCTGAGGGCGGGCGCGGGCACCATCCTCGTCGCCGGACGGGAGGCGGGGGCGAGGGACGATCGTGTGGCGTTCCTCCCGACTGCTACGACGGCGACGGCGACGGCGCGTCACCCCCGGGGGGGGGAATCTTCCATCAGTCGTCGTCGCTCGATCGTCGATCCGGACGGGGCGGAGCTGTATCTGCGAGCCGTGGCCGCGTGCGTCGATGCCCTGGGGGCCGTTGTCGCGTCGTCGTCGTCGTCGGACCGCTGCAACGTCGCCATGGGGGGAGGGGGAGGAGCATTCTATCGTCATCCCGCGAACAACGGCGAATCCGACCACCCCGTATGGACTGTCGCGGCTAAGGGGGTCGTGGAGATCGTGGCGGTGAGGTCTTTCCATCTCGTCCGTTGTCCGTCGTCGACTCGTCCTCTTTGCGGGACACCGTCCCCCTTTTCCTTCCCCGACATGAAATTAGCATTTGACCCCCCGTCGCTCACCGATATATTCACTCCATCGCAGGCGGCGGGCGTCGCCGCGTCCTTCGCCGGCTCCCGCTCCGTCGTCGCCCGGTCCGGCATCGTCCAAGCGCTCGCGCGCCTGATCGAGGACGCCGGCAAGGCAGGGGGGGACGTCGCACGCGAATCGCTGACCCCCTTCCACGCCGAATACCTCCGCGCGTGCCTCCTCGCCGGCCAATATCGAAGGGCGCACTCCTTCCTGTCGTCGCGTCCGATCCGTCACGCGACTCTCGACTCGGCGTGTCTGCGTCTCGATCCGACGTCGTGCCTGCGCGCGCACTATCACGCGGGACTGGTCCACCTCGGGTGCGAGGCTTGGGACGACGCGTTGGACTCGTTCCACGCCTGCCTCGTTTTGCCGTGCTCGGTCGTTAGCTCGATCGCGGTCGCGGCGAGGAAGAAGGGGCTGCTCGTGCGGTGCCTGATGCTGGGGGGGGAGGAGCTTGACGGTGTAATTGACGCACGTGTTGACGACGGCGGCGGCGGCGCTGGCGGACGGACAGGGCCGACGTTGGAGGACAGGATCCTTAGCCTGCCGGGCGGCGCGAGCGCTGCCGTCGCGAAATTCATGTCGGTGTCTTCAAATCGCGTGGGGAGGGCCGATCCGGCTTTGGGCGGCGGCGGCGGCGCCTCCGCGTCTGCGCCGGAGAGGACGGCGGGCTCCGAGACGTCCGAGGGATCGGCCGGGAGGGAACGATCGTCCCGCCGTCGCACGCGGGGCGCGAATCCCGACCGCCGCGCGGCCCCGTCATTGTCGTCATCGACGTTGTCGGGGGGAGCCGTCGGGGTGGAGCGTCGGGGACCCACGGATGCGTCCTCGACGTCCAGGGAGAATTCTCACCTCGGAAGCTACCACGACCTCGTGTCCGCGTACGTGAGGGGAAACGCCGATCACTACGCCAAGCTCCTATCCGAAATGACGGGCCTGCTCCGTAGTGACGGGAATTGGGGACTCGCCAAGCGGCTGGAAGGTCGACTGCGGGTGTACCGTACCATCAGGAAGGTCGCGTCGGTGTACTCGGTCGTTGGCGTGGATGTCCTGGAGGTGAAGATGCAAGAAGCAGGCGCGAGCGAAGTCGATAGACACGGCATCGAGGATGTCTTGATGGGCATGCTCAGGTGTGACGCCGGGGATCCGCTCCTTGTGGACCCGTTTGTCGCGAGGATGGATCAATCCACCGGCATGGTTTCTTTCCTCGACGACGTCGACGAATCCTTCGACATAGAGGACGAGGAGAGGAGGATGGAGGCCGATCTGTCCGCCAGGCTCCAATCCTGCATCGCCCTCGCCGAACGCGTGCGCGATCTGGACATTGCTCTTACCACCTCGCCCAAGTATCAGCAATACGCCATGAAGGAGATGATGATGAAAGGCGACCGTGGGTCGTCGGCAATGGCCAAGCTGCAGGGCGCGTCCGTTGGAGATATCGGACACGGACCGATGGACATAGGAGTTGATTGGTGATAGAGAGAGCACAACACTGCATGCCAAGGTTTTGCCAACAAGGAAGGTGGCAGCATAATCCTTGTCTACGCCTTAAGGATGCCTTCGCTGGAGGCATCGATGAAGGCTACCAAGACGATGAAGTAGACTGTCATCGACATTTAGATATACTGTACCTAAACTAATCACATGAGAATTGGCAACAGCCAACCAAGACGCCGCGATGACATCGCCTTCCTCGTCGTGGCATGACGCCTGATGTGATGGGTTTTCATACCCGATAAACAGATCCATCTAAATATCCATACATCTACTAACCAAAAGTCCTGTCGGCGGCTCTGTCGGAGCAACTTCGAAGCCAACCGCCTTCCCGATTTGTGATTAGAGAAGAAAGGTGCACAAGATGTGCACTAGTCATGGAATTGAAATTTTATTTCAATTCTCCCCTCCCCTGACACCTTCGGCGATCGGATATGGTGCTCCTTCCATTAATTGTCCGCGCATCATTCGATAGCTGATTAGTTGAAGAGGGAGAATGCCGGCAGCCACACTTGTTGAGACCTGTTGCATCCAATATTGTTTCTTGTCTCAGCATTTTATTGATGATTGCATTGCTGTGGATCTTTGTTTGATACAACTCGCAGGGAGATGTCTGGGACTGTTCGAAATGATCGAAATGTGAGCATCTGCATTGTAGCAACATGATTTGAGAATTGTTCAACTTGTTTTCTGATGTAGTGCAGGAAAGCGTCGCTTGACCATCTGCCGATGAGCATGATGGTGTACACAGGTAAACTGACAAGGATCATTTCCATTGCTGCTCCGGGTCAAAGGGAGTGTGCTCTGACTTCATGGGGTTCGAAACAAGACAAGCACTTCTGACTGCTGTACATGCCACTCGTAGAGCTGTGAGCACTGTTTCGATGTGATGTTGGCCAGTCTGCCATGGCCCCAAACCGCACAGACTGGTGGATTCTGTGTCTTGCCTGGAAAAGCCCAGATTCTGTTGACAAGACATACCCATTGCAAAATGGGGCAAAGTGTTGGGACATCTGTCCTGCCGTGAATCACCGTGTTGTACTTTTTGCCATTCTTCTGCATTTCAAAAGTGACCGCGACTCTGCCTGCTGATTCCAAATCTGCAGTGGGTGCTGAGAGAGGCATTTATCCTTGAAGAATCTGATATTTTGTAGACACAGGAGTTTTGTTCGTTGTTCTTCTCTTTTCAGAACCTTTGAGTATTCACAAGAACAACATGCAAAGAAAGTTGTACTAAAACTTAGCTGAGCCAATGTGATCTCTAGTTCTGTGTTGGAGCATTTTGCAACTTCGTCGAGCACAATGAATGAAAGGGCCTCTTGTTGCTTTTGTTTTGGGTCTTCATTTTTGAAGGCTTGTAGCTGTCTAGATACAAGGATGCTAAGCTCAAGATCTCTGTCTTTTGTGGGGTTCTGTCTGCCCGCCACCCGGACGGTCTGAACCACATGTGAGATGGTACCTTGGACTGTTCCCTCAACCATTACCCCTTGGAATTCCTCAGAGAACCAGCCTTCTCTGATAGCCATGCCAAATGCTCCAAGATAGTCGGTCCATGAAGAGGTCGTTGCATCCAACTGAAGCAGATTATTTTCCCCATAGTTTCCATTTTATTTAAATTTGCTGTCATGTGTTCCTCCCAAAACAGCTTGTTCACAAGCAAGAGCTGCAGCAGTGAGGTCAGTCATGAGCTGATCTTGTTGGGGAGTGATGATGTTACGAAATGATTTGGCAAGTGTTTGGGGTGAGTTGAGTGTCATCATGGTGTCATTCTCAAGAGTGAGCATTTGTGACATTATTCTACTTCCCCGGGAACAATTGGCTGTAGCCTTTGATGCCTGCATCCATGAATATTTGGGCATATTTTTGTGATGCATCGACGTGGACTGAAGCTTATGTGGATTTCCCCCACTTTGTTGAAATTCAATTCTTTCATTAACACTTTGACTGTCTTGCTGTCCATCATTGAGAGAGCACAATCTCATTTTGTTAATTGACCTTCGAGCAGGTTGGTCCAAAGGGTGATGATTGCTGTGAGGTATTCAAGCAGGTTGTTCGATGCTCAGATTGTGCTGCTACTTTGATTGCGATGGGAATTGCTGCCTCAGGTCTGTCTGCATTGCCTGACCCCTGGGAAGACTGACCATGAGATTGGTGAATATACATGTCAATGTAGCCACGGCTTTCGACTGGGACATTGACAATGAGTTCCCTTCATCCAGAGGCAAATGGAACATAACTCTGGTAAGTACTTTTGGTATGGAATCTCGTGTTGTACTGAGGAGTGCAATTTGTTGGGGTCCCATTCTTCTTCATATCAAAGCAACTTGATGGCAATGCCGCAAATGGACTCAGACACTACTTCACATTCAAAAGAACACGGTGCGCCACGGAATGTGTGCCAGAGGGTGACAATGGCAGTTCTTTCTTTGGTGAGTTGTGTTGCTGTTTGAGGCGCTGTCATGTAGATGTAGTGGAGTGTCCTGCGACAGTAAGCTGAGATTTGTAGTTGATTTTTGTCGCCAGAATTTTATGCTCTGAGTATTTTCACCTCATTGCTATTTCCAAGTTTAAGATTTGACGGATACAAAAGCCATATCTGGTTGCTCGGAGGAGCTCTTTTTGGAAAAAGCTGTTCACTGAGGTGCCTGGACTCCACTCCCAGCTTTGGCCATGGATGAGTTGGTCCTTTGGGACAATTTGTTTGAGTTAATCGATTGTGTTCTGAGCCATTATATTCATTGGAACCAATTGAGACCAGGGATGGAGGTGATGTGTTTCAGTGGAATCGGAAGGCTATAACTGTATACTTTACATCCTTTGCACAGAGTTTGCACAGAGGTTCAGGCTTCCCTAATGCACCTTTGTGATTCCCAAAATCAAGGGCATCGTAAAGGTCTTGCTGTTGTTTGCCTGCATTGATTTTGGTTCGAGGACAAATGCTTCTGTTGTGAGGATGATTCCATTCGTTTCCACAGTGGATTAAGTCCGAAGACTACTTTCAGGCTGTTTGGAGGCTTGAACTCTGCTGTGTCTCTAATGCTTTCCCAAGGTCAAAGTTGTACTTTCTCAGGGTTGCTAGGTTGTGAGCTGCTCTCTCTGCTGTGATTCGAAGCTTGACTCAGGTGGGGATGGTGTTTCACAGGGCAAAATAATGATCACTTTGATTTTGTTGATGAGGTTGTTGGGCCAATCAAATGATGGTTGTGAGATGTCCCTGGTTAACTTACAAGGTGAGTGCAAATAATACTTACCAAGCAATTGTGTCAGTTGTTGTGTTGTTGTGGCTAATGTTGCTTCTCGACGTGCTTTTGCTTTTGTTGATTGATTAGCTTGCTGAGTGATGTTGATGATCCAGGGACTCGGGACTTGTTTCGGAGTTGATACAATGTCTTGAATTACTACCTTTGGATGCTTGGCTGGTTCAACTCTCTTGATAGTTGCTATGGTTGGTGCTGCTGATGGCTGAATTTGGTCGGCTTTGAAAGGGAATGGGAGGTCGGGAGGTCAGGTTTTGCAGGTCTGGTTGGACCCGGCTGGGTCCTGACCTGAGAAGTCAGACCAACTTCTTGCTAATCTCTTCTCTGCACCTTTTTAAGAAGGTAAGGAAATCTGCTTGTTTGTTGCTTGGAATGTTGTTGTTCATCATGTTGCTCAAATTTCTTGAGCAGTTGCCATATTAGTCACCTTTGATATGAAATTGTGCACACACATCTTCTGTTCCTTCTTCCAGTTGGGACGATTGTGTGGGAGGACCAAAACGAAGTAAACCTTCCATGTTTCACCAGGGAGTAACTTGAATTCATCTGGTTGCGATGTGAATTTCATGATTTTGCCATTGCCATCTTTGCTTTTACGCTTCCTTCTTCCGCCCCAAGGTTCTCTGCTGCAGCCAGGTTTTTTGATTTCCATGGTTGTTGTGGACGCGCCTTGGACTTTTTGAACATTGCAGAAAAGGTTAAGTTGAACGTTCCATTGAGGACTCTGTCTACCCAATCTTTGAATTTGAGGACTTTGTCATTGACTTGGCTTCAAGAGATGTGTGCTAGTTTGCACATTTGAGCCAGCTTTGAATTTGTTTGTCCAATTCAGTCATCAAAGCTCTTCTTGTTGTGGCCTGAGGCTGTGATTTTGTTATTCTGATTGCTTGAGCAAGGTTTTATCTCATCTAATATTTTATTTTAGATGACAGATATGTTTAACTTTCTAGCGGTTGTCCAAGTTTGGCTCTTGTTCGTGTAATTGTAAAGCAAAGATAGTGAAATTACTTGGGGTTTTTGAGTTGGAGTATAAGAACTCTCTGACACAAAAAGCTTGAGTGGTGCCTGATGATGCAAAGGCAATGTCTGAAATCCCTTGTTCCATAACAGCTTAACCGTTATAAGGGTTCCGACGGGAATGAGTACCTACTTTTCAAGTAGGTATGTATCTCACCCTGTTGATTTTCTACGTAGGAATTAATACTAAAACACAACACACAGCACAGAAACAAACATCCCCACCATGGTGAGCTTCCGCCGCCTCCAGCGGTGCAGATTTTATGGTTAAACCCAATCCGGCGCAAACCCGACATGGGAGAGGGGTTGGGGGAGGGGGCGGTCAAAGCCTTGGCTGGAAATGTCGGTGTCGCGTCATGTTGCCAACTCGACAAAGACCATGTCGGCGACATTGTCCGATTTTGGCTCTTCGGATGCGCTGACATGTCGTGTCAGCATGCTGATTATCCAACATGTCGGCAAAAAGCAGCAGACTGGTTCTCATCCTAGCTGGACCAATTTGTTGCATTCTCAATTTTTTGATAGTAATTCCTACATGGAAAAAAAGCCAACGGCTTTTTGACTGAGAAGTTCATTGCAATTTGCGTATCAAAATATCTAGCGTAATTATTATTTTTACTCTACGATAACACAAAAAACAACAACCTACCTCTCGTTGATTTTTCACGTAGGAATAAGTATGAACAG